>WOXC01009793.1:0-66911 GCA_011680675.1 Gymnobelideus leadbeateri
CTTTAACAATGCAAAGTAGAGCTTTCCCTGTAACATAGCTTTAGAGAGATATCTGGAATACTGACTGGTAAGTGATTTGCTTATGGTCATAAAGCTAGCATATATCAAATCAGTATTTTAATCAAGGGTGGTAAAGTCAGATATATACCTACTCAATCACACCTTCTCACTCATGTCTGAGTCCTTGTAATATTATAATTCTAGGATTTTGTAGAAGGTGTCATTTGGTTTCTTGTTATGTAATTTATTTGTATAACTGTCTTAGCTACTCTGTTAGACTGGTCTTCCTAAGGGCAGCAACTATCAATTAAATTGTAGGTGCTATAGACATTTTGGTGAGTGAGTGAATGAAAGAACCAATGAATATAAACAAGTTATTGGCTTTGTTGAGGTGTAATTTTTCCAGTCTCATTCCTTTGTGACTCTTAAATTGATCAACATAAGCACTCCCATGTTTGAAGATGAGAAGAGAGGGTTTAAAAAAAACCGATTCATTTTAAATGCTTAATATGTTTCTATATTAAGTTGATATAAAATATTGCTGATTTTTTAACACAAGCTCTTATAAAATATTGATCATGTTTAATCAATCTAACATAATTTGTAAATTCAAATGAATGTCTATCTCTTTCACAATGAAGAACTATAGAATTTAAGAACTGGGAAATACCATAAAATTCATCTATCCTAACTTACTCATTTTACAGACAATAAAACAGGTTGAGAGAGATTTTAAAAAGTACCCTATTTAAAGTGCTCAACAGTTCTCTTATAGCTTAAAATTTAAAATCTTTACACATAATTCCCCTTTGAAGAATTGATTGACTGGTAAATATTTTAAGGGGGGGATCAAGTCTTTCATACTTCAAGCTCATAGGGAAAGACAAAGGTACTGTACAAATGAAGAATTATGTTTTGAATACTGTTGTTTTTGCAGTTTTAAGCATACTGTCAATCATTTCCAATAATGTCATAAGAAAGATAATTTTTAAACTGCATAAAATGCAATGTCAGCTGGAAATAGTATTTTACTCCCCCAAGTCCCTTACTCTTTTGTTATAGAGACGTTAGTATTGTTCCACTTCACATCCTTACCTGCTGTGTTACCAAAGTACCTTGACAGATTAGAGGATAAGGATGAACAGCGAATAAGATAAAGTTCACTCAGAGTATGTAAAAAGCCTTGAATGTGAATGTTAGTTTCAATTTTTACATGGAAAATGGGGATGATAAAGAAACCTACACCTCAATGTTGTGAACAATAACTGAGGAGATATATGTAAAGTGCTTTGTAAAACTTAAAGTACAATGTAAAAAAAATATATATATATGTTATCATTGTTCAATATGCTTTTGGAATTTTATCCGAACTTCAGTACTTTCCAAATATGTTCAAGGGCCCCATCTTTTTGAGAGTAGGGAGATTGATTTTTGCAAACAGCCAAAAAATCATTTAGAGGCAATATGATTTAAGTTGGGGGAAGAGTCAAATTTTAAGTCTATAATTACTATAAAGATGAAATAGATGATTTTTCTTTTTTTTTGGAGGGGAGAGGGCAGGGCAATTGGGGTTAAGTGATTTGCCCAAGGTCAAGTAAGTGTTAAATGTCTGAGGCCAGATTTGAACTAAGGTCCTCCTGACTCTAGGGCTGTACTCTATTCACTGTACTACCTAGCTGCCCAAATAGATGATGTTTCTGATGTGACTCAGTAAATAATTTTAAGATAAGAAAAAAAGTATAAGTACTCAAATATTTAAAGTATTTCTGAGATAATTATAAAACTTTCTGAGGTGGTGATATAAAAGGAAAATATTCACTTGGATGATTTACACTCCAATATGTTTGATTTTAAAATAGATGTTATTATATAGTAATTTTGAGAGTCCAAATTGATTCCAGTTCTATGGGCCTTCCTTCTATTACCAAGTGTTACAACTCTTTTATGTTGAAATGTCACGGGAAAAATAAATAAATACCAGTGTTTTTTGTTTGTTTGTATTTTTTTTGCTTTTTTTTTTTTTTGGAGGGCAATTGAGGTTAAGTAACTTGCCCAAGGTCACATGGCTAGGTTTTTATTTATGTGTGCATTAAGTGTCTGAGGCCGGATCTGAACTCAGGTCCTTCTGACTCCAGGGCCGACACTCTACTCATTGTGCCACCTAGCCACCCCAATACCAGTGTTTTTGAATGATGATCTTTTCCAAGTTTAAGCAGATCAACCCCCCAGTCACAAACAATATTATGTCACTAGGCCCTTCAAACTTTATAAGACTTATCAAGGACAGGTTGCAATGTCATATATAAGGAGTGACTTTGAGGTCCTCACTTCAATTCCATATCACCATCAACCTTCATACAAGTACTAGAAAGGAAATTTTTACTATCATATTATAATTTGCTTTTAGAATGATTTATTTTTTAATTGTTCCATGTAGAGATTGACAATCAGCTCAGGTTATATCTTCATTTTCACAAAAGGAAAAAAAAGCACTGAGTCATAACATAGCCAACCCAACATTGCACAGGTAGTTACCAGCAGAGCTAAGGTTAGAACAAATATACTATTTCTTAGTCAAGAGGATCTTCAACTGATCCATAGAGCCTTACATGAAATTATGTTCTGCTGCTGAGAAGAAACGTATTTGTTAACTCAGAAAGAGAGAGATAATGTCGCTGATTAGGTTTTGCTTTTGAAGTCTTTGCTAGTGAAGATTTTGATGTTTCAATTAGGCATCTAGAGAAAGGGCAAGGTTCTGATATGGGCTGTCAATGCTTGTCATAACTCTTAAGCAAATACAGGAAAATCTCAGTGAATTCTACTCACAGTTTCAATGGATTTGAAATAAGAGAAAAGATCTTTTGTTGTTGTTTTTTTTCCTTTCAAAATTTCATCCTCTAGCTTCCTTAAGATTTGTGACAGATTTTAGCCCTTTCCAACTTGTCCAGAAAGCCATCCATGATCTTGCCCTAGAAAATGTATTATAGGCAGAAAAAAGGCCTAAAGAGAAGTCATTTAGAATAAATGCTGGGTTGCACTAGGGAAGGGAGTGGAGTCCTTTTTAGTATATAGATAGTTCTCACTTTACATCAGTTTTGTCTCTAGGTAAAGAATTCTGAAAGAAATCTGCATTCCAAAGAAACACCTATGTTAACTTTACTGTACAGTATTGTGCTTCCTCTCTGCTCCTTCCCCTTTTCTCAGTTCCCACAGCTTCCATACCTGTCTTCCTCTCCCACTACCACCAAAAAACCCCCCAAAAAACAAAACGAAAAAAAAACACAATAAAACAAAACAAATTCCAAATGAGAGCAGAAGAACTGAAAGACATGTGGAGAGACTGCCATTGCAGTACCCTTTCCTGGATTGGAGGCTTGGCTTGAGACCTCTGAGCCAAGGAGACCTTTGCCCCACTCACCTCACCCTCCTGCTTGTCTGCCCAGGTTGTGTCTGCCCTCCCTCCCTCTTGGCACATTCTTTCTTCTGCGTATGCTCCCCTTCCTACTCTCCATTCTCTGTCCTCGATGCACACAAGTTTTTTGTTTTGTTTTGTTTTTTTGCAGCCCTCTCTCTGCACCATGAGTCAGCCAGTGGGTAAATTTGTTCTATGTAAAAATTGCTTTAAGTAGAGGTCTACTAGAATCATCAACTTACATAAAGCTAGAATTGTCTTTATTCCTTTTAAGGTATGCACATAAATCCAAGTTTATATAATTAAATGGGAGCAGCTAGATAACACAATGCATAGAGCATCAGGCTTGAAATCAGGAAGACTCATCTTCCTGAGTTCAGATATGGTCTCAGACATTTACTAGCTATATGACCTTGGGCAAGTCATTAACCCTGTTTACTTCAATTTCCTTATTGGTAAAATGAGTTGTGAAGTAAATAGCAAACCACTTTGATATCTCTGCAAAGAAAACCACAAATGGGGTCATGAAAAGTCAGACATGACTGAACAACACCAAATATAATTCAGACACCACACAGAAAAACAATGAATAATGAATATAATTGAATTCTCTGTAGTATTCCCTACCTCACCCCACCAGACAGAGGAAACCAAATTTCTTGAAAAAAGGGGCTATTTCAGTTTTGTTTTGTTTTTTTTTTAATTTTCAAGTCTGTAGCTTAATAAACTAGTGCTTAATAAATGCTTGTTGATTGAACTAATGTCCCAAAGTATTTTATAATGAGTCATCATGGGTATTATATTGACATATCAATGCATGCTAGTGTATAGTAATACTCTAAAACCATAGTTTTCAAAAGTAGAAGGATATAGAGTTCTAGTCTTTCTTTGGGTATATGAATAACTTCCCTGAATTATAGGGCTGAGTTTTAAAATATCTGTAAATCAGTTATCCATACTTAAGTTATAGAGGATCACCTGAGATATCCTTACTTTTAAATGGGTCACTCCAAAAATCTATCCCAGGTTTGAAGTATTTTATGTGTTTTTGGTGAAAAACATATAGCTTGAAATTACCCATCACTTTTTAATTTTACTAGTTAACAATGAGACATAATTAGCTCATAGCAAATGCATTTAATGAAAGAGAATAGTAAGAAAAGTAGAAATATGACATTTCCACCCCTAAACATGAGACATACTCTCCCATAAATACTCACACCATCACAGAATGTACACGTGAAGGGACACAAATGTAGGCAATACATGTGATATAGGAACATATATGGAGGTTGGGCAAAAATTTAGGTGAAAAGTGTTATCAGAGGGCACATTTGGAAAAACACATGTATAAGAAACTCCTGAGGACAGGGTGCAACTTTGGAAGGGCAAATCAAGTTTCCAATGCTGCAATCATATACACACTCAGACACACACACACTACACACATGCATACATATAATAATACATATATATGTACATAGACTCACATACACAAACACATGCACATGTACATATATATGCACATGCACATATGAATATACATAGGCATACACATACAGCAACCATGCTACATTTTCTGGCATGACAGTGTCGGATGTGCTCTCTGCTTGGGACTGTTCTGGTGGTCTCATTGTCACTGCTTGATGGTACACACTAATTTCATAGATTCTGATAGGTGTTGATCCTTTAGGTACATCTGTAATGGGTAATATAGATGAGCATACATATTGCCTTTTTTCAGAGATGAACACACTTCAAGACTTATCTCTACTTTCACCACCATCTTGATTACCATCTTTCCTCAGTCCCTAATGGGGAAAACCCAGGCATCTAAACCACAAACCCTGGAGATAGTGACATTAAATAATGACATTAATAAAGGCATTAAATATCTGCTTTGCCACTATACTAGAAGAACTGTATAAGTTCTGTATAAGTACATATACAATATAACTGTATAAGACTTTTCCATTTGAATTATAGCTAAAATATTTCATATGGGTGGTCTCCATAATAAAGTGAGCTCCTTGAGAATAGACACTGTCTTGCTTTTCTACTTGGATCCCCATTTCTAAGTATCGTGTATTGGATGTAGTAGACACTTGATAAATATTTCATTCATTTATTCGTTCATTTATGCACTTGAAAAGAGATACATCCTGTCATTTCTATTCTATCTCAGGACCCAGGGATTGAAACTTCAATTCTTTTGATACCTACTCATGAGACTGTTGGGAAAAAAAAAATCTTGGCTATATAAGTAGAAGAATATTTCATTCAGTTCATAATATCTAAGTTATGAGGGATTTTTCCTTTAAAAGGAAAGTATTTTTCTCCAAAGGCCAAGCTTTTTGAAATACAGACTAGCCATTGAACTAAATTGAGACTACATACATTTAATGTCTTTGAAACTACTTCCTCTCCATCAAAAACAACATCCCGGTTCCACGTATTTAGCTGATGTAGAATTCAAAAGTCTATTTTAACTTCCATCCTTGCTGAATTATCAGTCAGCACCATTTCACAGTCATTTTAAGTACTGCCTTTCAGCAAAGTGCAAAGGGTTACCTAAGTATGGTTGTTTGCTAGGCTTTTTAAAAAAAAAGTTTTATTCAAGTGAATTTTGTTCTTAAGTGGATTTCTTTTTTTCTCTCTTTTTTTTCTTTTTTCTTTTTCTTTTTTTTTTTTTGCAGTCTGACTTAATTTAGTAGCCAAGGGCAGGCCTGGCCCCTTAGGTACTCTTGGGAGGGCGAGTCCGCTTCTTCTTCACCACCACTGGCTTCTGACTCCGAAGGATGGCGCTGGCCCTGCGCAGAGCGGCCATGCGAAGGTCTTTGCGGTACTTATTCTTGCGGATGATGTGCCGCACGCTGTTAAGTGTGGCCCGGGCATTTTTGTGGATGGTGGTCCTGACCTAGGAGGTGGCAGGCTTCCACTGACCTGCCTGCCGCTTCAGCACCAGCACGATGCCCTTGCCGTCGGCCGCCGGCTCGATGCCCACCGTCTTCCGGTGGACCAGCCCGTTGTAGTGGAACGAGTTGCGGGCCTTGAGGTTGTTGGGCTCCGTGCTGTACGTCTGCTTGTTGCGCTTGATGAGGAAGCTGGAGCAGTTCCGAAGGACCATCCACTGCAGGTGGGCCGACATGGCGGGGGCTGGGGGCGACAAGGGGGGGTCAGAAGACGGGGGGGGGGTCCTGGAGACCTGGGGCGGAGGGAGACCCTTGGCGGGGGGCTGGAAACCTTGGGCGGGGGAGGGAGCCCCGGGGACCTCAGGCGGCAGCTTTCAGGGCCACGAGGGGCAAGCGGAGTCCGCCATTACCTGCCCTTGAGGCGGCTCCCTGAGACTGAAAGGAGCGTGGATTTCTTTTTTATGCAAATGAAAGATAGAGACATGACAAAACAACAAAAATAAACAAAAACAGAAATTCAGATAGGTATCACTTAATCTTTTGAATCACATTTTTGTCTTGATTTGATATACATGCATATGTATGTATGTAGGGATAGGGATAGGTAGATGCATAGATAGAGAAATATAGAAGGAGAAAGCTGATCAGAAGCCATCCAAGCTCTGAGCTGCCTTAAGCTAGTAAAGTAGAAAAAGCATTGGATTTAGTCAGAGGAAATGAAATTTAAATTTGGACTACATTTCTTTGTGATCTTGGACAAGTCACTGTACTGAGGCCTAGGTTTCCTTATCGAAAAAAAGATGAGATGAACACTAATGTCCATTCTAGATCTAAAGTCTATGATTTAATATGAAAAGGACAGAGAAAATAAATCAACATTGACTTTCCTAGAATAATAAATAGTAAGTGAATAATTTTCATCTTTGTGTAAACTATAGAATCTTTATATAGCATTTTCCACTGTAGTACTGAGTGATTCTTAAATATGTGAAGTACATAATTTTCTGGCTTATTTTTTTTTCTTTTGGGTATGAGGGACATGGTGCTCTATAAATGAAATATCATAATGTTTTTGAACAATGAACAATTTGCTGTTTTAAGCACAGTGTCAATCACTTATACTAATGTCTTAACAAGAGAAGTTTTTAAAGTTCCAAAAATGCAATGCTTGCTAGAAAAAAGTAATTATTTCACAAACATGTGAACATTATAGGAGAGATGTTCAAAATTATCAGATAATAGAAACAAAGTTTTTTTTTCCTTTAAAATGCTCTTCAATAAGAATCTTTGTGCTCTGAGCAAAACTGGCATTGACTTGAATACCTGGGAAGAAAAAAAAAGAACAGGAGGGCTGTCTTTTATGCCATTTTTCACATGCAAGATATCATTGATAATATGCTATAGCCTACATACACCCACCATGCAACTTTTCATTGCCCCTTGGGTCACATTCAATTTCAATTCTTCTGAGCTGTGGTGTTCCATTATTTGCAGCCATATTGCATCACTAGGAGAATATTGATATTAAAAAGGCTGTCTTTCTGAAATTATTCCTTCTGCTTCTTCTGAGACTCACCTTCCATCATTTTTTGGACTGCACAGTAAGGAGTTTGAGATCAGTTAAAGCTCTGTTCAATTGATCAAATATAATGCCTTAAGCTCTGTTCTTCCTATTCAATTCTGAGCCTTACTCATTGTCTATTTGTATTGCCTGGCCAATACAGAGGCGCAATATATGTTTGCTAATGCTATTTTCATCCATTTTACTTTTCTAATTTGCCATTAAGCTCTTTATTTTTCAGTGACTATAGATTTTACCTAGACAACTTTGTAGATGGCATGTAAACAGGAACATTTTGTCAAGCTATCAATCAATAAACGCATTTGATATTTGGCTACTATGCATTATCATCATTATCTAACTTTACATATCACTTAGATATTTGAAAAGTTCTTTACCTATATAAGATCATTTGGCTCACATAAATACCCTTTCAGAATGGAGCTATTAATGACCTTATTTAACAGATGGGAAAATGTAATGGAAATGCAGATTTAAAGATCTTCCTTGCCCCTAGCTTAAGTGCTCCTGGAGCCTGTGGTGGGAGGCTTGTTTTTCAGGAAAGCCCACACCTTGATACTTTGTGATTGGGCAGTGGGTCCAGAAGGTTGTTACATTCTCTGAGCCAGGAGAAGGCTATATAAACCCTGAGGAGAAGCTTTGCTTTGGGGCTCACTTTGAGAAGTGTTGTGTGATTTGACCAGATGAGACTCTGGGAAGCCGTTGTTGAGAGCCCCCCGGCTTTGAAAACCCAGATGTTGATGCTTCCCTCTCTGGTAACTGTGATTTGGTATTGATATAATGGTTGGACAGTTTGGAAGC
Organism: Gymnobelideus leadbeateri; assembly: GCA_011680675.1. Classification (NCBI taxonomy): domain Eukaryota; kingdom Metazoa; phylum Chordata; class Mammalia; order Diprotodontia; family Petauridae; genus Gymnobelideus; species Gymnobelideus leadbeateri. The sequence continues at coordinate 8,708 of WOXC01009793.1, forward strand.
CTGTCTGTTTGATCTGTAAGTTCTATAACTCTGAAGTTGGGGTGCTGACCTTTTCCCCTGAACTAGGTAATGTATGTTTGTTTGATTAAAGTAAGCTTGTTAACCCATTTTGAGTTGCTTTCCTTTTGAAAAGCAGATCTAAGAACCTGTGTTGGCAGTCACCCTGGGGTTATTGGGGTGCTTGCCGCTACAGAAAACTAAAGCTGAGAGAAGTTACATGAAATGATTATTCAGAGTCAAACAGATAGAGGTTGATGCAGGATTTTGGATAGTCTTTGCTGAGTCAGTCTAGTATTCTAAGCAATATATTGGCTCTATACCATTGATGAACACTTAAACTGAATGTTCATCTCTCTGTCTTATATTTTGATAGATGCTGATACTTGTTGAATCACTGAAAAATGTTTTCTAGGAAAACATTCAGCAAATAATCTTATAGGACTTTTACATTTGCATGGAACATATCTTGTTAGAAGAGAAACTCAAAGCATATACTTCATTCCACTCTCTTTAAAAATAATTTAAAAATAGACATGGAAGGATTTTATATCCTCTAGAATTCTCAATAATGTATGAAAATATAAGGGGATGGTCTGCCATAGAATATAGGTTACAAAAATATGGATGAGCTCTTTTTGTGTTTTCATCAAGGATATACATTATATGCAGATGTATGCAATTTTATGAGGATTTTATAGAGACAGTAGGCAGATTGATTGATAGTCACTTAAAAATGGAAAAAAAAATCTCACATTATTTTAGCATCTTCCCCTCATTAAACTATCTTCAAAATGAGTACCAGGACTCTTGACAATTCTGTCCTTCCACCATTGATATATTCAGATTATGTGGTTTACAACTTTTCTTAGGGTTTATCCTGATGTAAGTACTTTGATAAACATATCTTTGTCAATTTGATCTATACATCATCATATTGGTCATTGACCACTAAAGTAATGGAGCACAGATGTGTTGTCTCTATCCCATACCCACTGATTAGATCATTACAGAAATTAAGGCAGCGTCAATCTAATTAAAATAACCATTTATAAATTGTCCATTATGTTTAAGATACCATGCTAGGCATGTAATTATTGTGGTGGTGGTGGTGGTGCTGCTGCTGATGATATCTAACATTTATATAACACTTGGTTATGTGCCAGGCACTAGACTAAGCACTTTACAATTATTATGTCAGTTGCTCTACATAGCAACTTCGGCATGTAGATGCTATTTTTATCTGCATCTTATAGATGAGAAAATGGAGGCCAATAGGCTTGCCCAGTCACAAAACCTAGTTAGTGTCTGAGTCTGGATTTGAACTCAGTCCTTTCTGACTTCAGGCCCAGCTCTCTCTCTACTATGTCACATAACTATGCATGTAATAGAAAGCTGAAAAAAGAAAACTTTTCTAGCCTCAAGGAACCTCCATTTAAGAATAATAAGGTGCACACATACAAGATAAAGCAGAGTAAGGGAATCCTGACAAAAATATCCAAGAAAATTTGAGGTACTTTTTACTTTCATCCCTTTGAATCAAGAAAGATTCCATGGAGAAAGCACTGCATTCAGTCATTAAATGAGCAAATATTTAAGTTCCTACTGTGCTGTGCATAGAGTTTTGTACTGAAGACAAAATTTTCCTAAAATTTGGTTTTTGTTGTCATTTTACTTGCAATCAAGTAGGGAAATAAAACGCAAATCAAGATTATTATATTATGCCATATTACAGCATAAGTAATTATAGAAATATATAGCAAAGTTCTACGTGGTAAGTCATTATCAAAAACAATGATAGAAGAAAAAGTCTTGGGGGTTGGAATCATAAAGTAGAGGTATAATGTGAGCAGTCCAATCATAGAACATGATAAAAGGTCAAGTACTACCCATTCTCAAACAGTAAGTCTGCCCTCTTTTTCATACAGAGACTCCCTAGTGCTTAGAACTATGCCATTCAGAATAACATCTTTGAGGAATGTAATCACTTTCTACGTGTGTGAAAATTTTTGCATGGAGAATTTCCTAAACCAACATGTATTGGAAGTTTAATTTGTTGTTTGTTACAGGCTAACAACATAATCCAGTACTTCCAGAATCAAGTGAATTGTTACCTAACCAAATAGAAAACTATTATTTATTTATTCGTTTATTAGTTTATTCATTTAGTTATATGTGTTTGTTCATTCATTCATTTTTTATTAGTTATGATTTACTGGCAAGTGTGAATATAGCAAAAAAACATATTTGAGCCTCAAAAATCTTTAAGAGTAGAAAAAGTATTTTTTTTTTGTATATTAAAAATTAATACCTTGATTTAGACTCAAAATTGCTCCATTTTTTTCTTGACCTCTCTACTTCATTTGGCAGTTATCATTATCCTCTTCTCCTTGATGCACTCTTCTCTTTAGGTTTTTATTACTTCCTCCTGGTACTCTTCCTACCTCTGATTTCTATTCCTCTCTCCTTTGCTGGCACTTCATCCACTTCATGACTGGTAACTATCTCTGTCCCTCAAGGCTTTCTGTGAGATTTTATTTGCTGATCTCATCAATTACTATGGATTCAATTATCATATCATATATACAAATGATTCTCAGATCTATTTGTCCAGTCCTAATTTATCTTCTCACCTCCAGCCGCACGTTCCCAACTCTCTATGGGAAATTGTGAACTGAATATCTCATAATCATCTTAAACTCAGCATGTCCAAAACTGAAATCATTCTTCTTCCCCTCAAAACCTTTTGTTTTCTTTAATGTCTCTATTACTGTCAAGGACACTACATCCTCTTATTTACCTAGATTTGCAACCTAAGTGTCGTGGCTGATTTCTTACTTTTTCTCTCCCATAGCTAATAACCAATTAGTTGTCAAGTTTTGGCATTTCTGTCTTTACATATTTCTTCTATTTCCCTCCTCCTCTCTTTTGGCTGCTATTATGGTCCATACCCTTATCACCTCCCATATGGGACATCTGTTTGCTTGTTTTTTTTCATGGACCGTGTCTTTCCCATTGCTAGTACATCATCTGATTAGATGTCCATTTGATCTTCCTAAATTGAAGGTATGACCATGTCATCTTCCTTTTCAATTAAATCCAATGGTTCACTATTATCTCTAGAGTCAAGTAGAAAATTCACTCTTTGGCTTTTAAAGATCTTCATAATGTGGGCCATCCCTACCTGTCCAGTTTCCATATACCTTGCTCTCCTCTACATACTATATGATCCAATGACACTGGCCTTGCTATTCCTTACATAAGACACTTATGTCCTAACTCTAGACATTAAGTCACTGTTACCTATGCCTGAAAAGCTGTCCCCTCTCATCTATATCTCTTGGCTTCCCTACTGTTTTTCAAGTCTTAGTTGGAATCCCACCTTTTGCAAGTAAACTTTCTCAGTTTCAGTAGTTTTCGTCTGAGACTATCTCCAATTCATCTCATATACACCTTGTTTTCTTATAGTTATTTACCTGTTTTCTCCCCTATTAACCACTTCACTCTTGAGAATAAGGCTTTTTTATTTCTTTTTAACCTTGATTTTTAGCATAATGCCTGGAATATAGTAGGAGTTTAAGAAATGTTTGCTGACTTGACATGGCTTTGTAGCCAACAGACTCCAGTTATGGGGCAATAAACAAAAACTGAAAATGTATGCTGCAGTGGCTCTCTGATGAAAACTTTCTTGCCAAATACAAAGAAAGTAGGAGGAAAAGTCATATAACATTTTTAAGCTATAATTCTTCCTTCCATTCTTCCCCTTATACCTTACTTGTATTATTCTCACCAAGAAATTCCTAAGAGAAGGCTAAAGCAATATAATCTTTTCTCCCCTGGGTCATATTATGAAATTATGTCAATAACACAGGCAGGCCACATTCTAATGAAATGAAGTGCTTTCTTTCCACTCCTTCCTCTTTGACCCTTTGTGCTCATAAAATAAGAAACGTGGAGGTTGATTCTATAGCCCAATAAACAAATGCACAATTGGCCTTGAAATTAATCTAACCTTGTTTCTAAATAAGGGACACACTTTGCAAGGCTTAACTATTATCTTTACGTACAAGCTGGCACATATTCTGCAAATTTTTGCCATAGTAAATAGTATCATAACAAAGAGTATACAGAGTTGTAAAAATTAGAAATTAATATAACCTCCAATATAATTTTTTAGAAATCACATGTTGATTTTTCAAAACTTCAATTATATGTAGATTTTAACCACTATAGATTTTTTAAATTATTATCCTTAAATAGAATTTTTAAAGAATAATTCACTGTTCATTTTTTTTCTTCCTTTTTTTTTTTAAAACAATTGGGGTTAAGTAACTTGCTCAAGGTTACACAGCTAGTCATGATTTATGTGTGGGTGCTCATTTTCTGAGGCCGGTTTTGATCCCATGTCATCCCAACTCCGAGGCCGGTGCTCTTACTCACTGCGCCACCTAGCCACCCGTCACTGTTCACTTTTAATGGCTTCACAGACTTCAGAAGAAATGACTAGACTTAAAGTGAAATGCTTTATACATAATGGGAGCTTGATACATCTAGGTATGAAGGAATGAATGAAGGAATGAAAGAATGAATGAGGGCTCCAGTTTCTCTCTGAATTTCCATCCAAAATCACCAACTGCCTGTGGACATTTTAAATTAGATGCCTTGGAGACATCTCAAATATAATATTGTCAATATAGACTTTATCTTTCTGTCCTATCCTATACCTTTTCTGAACTGCTGAATGTCCGCTGAAGACATTACTATTTTTCTTTTTTTTATTTTATTAATTTGTTTATTTTTAGTTTAAAGGAATCAATTCCAGAGTTCCTTGAGCTTCAAATTTCCCTTCCCTTCCTTCCCCCACCCCCTCACGATGGCATAATATTTACATTATTTACATTTTATATATTTATTTATCTTTTCATGTACCCTTTGATCTAGTCCATGAGTAGATATGCTCATTAATGACATTACCTCCATTCTTGTGCTTATAGATGCCCATAGAGCCATCAGAGATTTCCCTTCTTTTCCACAGTTTAGTCTTACTTACCAATCTCTTTTCACTAGTTGCCCCAGTATAGGATCTGCAAATACTTTCACATTAGACATTAGTCAGGTTACAAAGGCGTATTGTACTAGATGGGATGAAAAATGGTAAAGAGGAAATAAAACCAAACAATGAAAAGAAAAAGATCAAGTAGTTTGCTTCCATAAGGATTCAAGCTCAGTTCTTTCTAGTTCTTTCTCTGGATGTAGACACCTCTCTCCTTCATGAGGCTTTTGGGATTGACTTATATCACTGCATTGCTGAGAAGAGTCCAGTCTGTCATAGTTGTTCATCACACATATGTTGTGTCTGTGATTGTATACAAATTTCTCCTGGTTCTACTCTTCTCGCTCAGCATCAGTTTGTATAAGCCTCTCCAGACTACCATTCTTCTAATTTCCCAGGTCCATAACCTTTAAAATATCCTGGACTTCTCATTTTTTCTCACCCCTCTTATATAATCTGACAACCACCAAACCTTACTCTTTCTTCTTCTAGAACATCTCTTGTATATGACTGCTCCTTTATATTCTGACATCTATCACCTTGTTCAGGCCATAATCACTTCTGGCCTATAATGATTGAGACAGCTTATCTCTTTTCCCATTCCAGTCTATTTTCCACATAGCTACCAAAGGGATTTTTGTTAAACACAGATCAGTAAATTTCTGTCGCCTCTATAGTAAAATGTGATTCAACTTTCATGTCAAGCACAAAATAAGTAGTTCATGGATATTTATTAATTGGTTGATATTCTAAAAATAACTATTTTTCTTTTTTTTCTTTTTTTTTTTTTTTTTGGAGGGGGTAAGGCAAGGCAATTCGGGTTAAATGACTTGCCTTAAGTGACTAAGTCACAGAACTAGTAATTGTGACCAAGTGTCTGAGGTCAGATTTGAACTCAGGTCCTCCTGACTCTAGGACCAGTAGACCTAATTTTCTTTAACCTTTCCCCCAGAACAAAGTTGACTCTTCTTTTGAACTGATTCTTCCTAAAAAGGTAAAAAATGAATTAGTAGAATTAGATTTACGCTTTCCCCACTAGAAATAAGAAACACAATTTTATATGACAATTAATTATTCTGTTGTGAGGTAGCAATGTCAAATATGAGAGAAAAAAAAGGCCATAGAAATAATGATGCAAGTTTAAAACCTTACAGTCACTATTGATTCCTATTTTTCTATCACATGATTTATCCAATCAGTTGTGAATTCTTATCAATTTTACCTCTACAAAATTCCTCATGTTCTTTCCCTTGTCTTTACTCACATATCCACCAAGCTAATGTAGTCCCTAGTCCCTCTTTTCTTGGATTACTGCAATAGCCTAATCAACTCTCTTCCCAATTGATCTTCCACCCAGCTTCCAAAATAATTTTCCCACTTAATACTTTTGATCATGTCACTCTCTCCTTGGTGAATGATGGAACTCTAAGAGGTCCCTATGACTTCTAAGATCAAATATAATTTCCTCTGTTTGGCATTTAAAGTTCATCACAAAGTGACTTCAAACAACATTTCACAGTTTAATACAAATTTACTTATCTTATTATGTATTTACATTTTATATATTTATTTATCTTTTCATGTACCCTTTGATCTAGTCCATGAGTAGATATGCTCATTAATGACATTACCTCCATTCTTGTGCTTATAGATGCCCATAGAGCCTTCAGAGATTTCCCTTCTTTTCCACAGTTTAGTCTTACTTACCAATCTCTTTTCACTAGTTGCCCCTGGTATGCCAGTTCTTTCTGGATCAGCTCTATATTTCTCTACCCCTTTTCTGTTTCCTTATATCAAGGATCTCATTCAATTGCTTTGATTGATTGCTTCAGTGAATTAAGAAGTGTTCTTACCTAATGAAGATAATTAAAGTGAAATAGGTTGGAATAATCAATGAAGCTCCACCATTACATAGTAAAGTGATTATAAATTTTAAATTACTATATACATATCAGTTTTTAATATTTTAGAGTATTTAAAATTATAGGGTTTTAATTCAAGTTGCAGTGAAATATTAGGTAAATAATTATTAGAGAGAAATCATTTTCCACATTCTATGATTGACTTTTAGTGTGGAAACTATTTTTTAAAATAAATCATTCCTTCCTGTGTTTTATTTTATAGTCGAGGGTACACAGAATAAGTGAAATGATGTGCCTTGGCCAGGTCAGCAATGGCTTCTTTTTTTTTGCTTAAAAATATATCTTCATATTAAACTATGAAGATTTTGAAATAAACTGATAACATTTTAGAAACAAATTAAATCTGTTGGTTTTTATAGCAAAGATGTCAAGCTTGTGATCAAAGGTTTCATATTACAATTGAGCTAGATAGTAGCAAGAATAAAAAGAGTGAAGAGACAAGAGGCTTAGAAGAAGACCATATACTATGAAATTATGGATTTAATACTATTTAAACAATACTATAAGCTAATTGGGGTCCCCTGCCCAAGAGACAAATGTGAACATGACAATCAGGATATTAATCTCAAAAATGTAATAGAATAGTACTCTTTTGCCAACATTGACATAATCTATGTAATGAGGATATCATTGATAAATCATTATTTTCTGATAGAATGAAATACTAGGAATCTATGTACATATGTTTAATGCAGAAATGAGGTATTTTTCAAGATATAAAAATAGATTAATCTTTAATATAAAGATATATTTTCTAAGAGTTGTTAAAATTATTTCATAAAGAATAAAATTCTTCTAGTGCCTAGCTTACTCCTTGGAGATAATTTTAACTACCTTTTATTATTGTACCCTGAAATTTTAAAACCACTTGGTTTCTATTTTGTAGTTCATTTCAGAGGCTGTTTTTCTTCTTTTTTATGTTGGTAGATATGTGTGTGTGCATGTATGTGTGTATGTATATTTATATACATATATACACAGAGAGATAACACATGCACACATATATACTTATATGATATATATTTGTATGTATATATATATACATATATGATATGTTGTGTATACACACACGGTATTTCTTTTATAGCAGCATATTTTTTAATAGTTGGCAGCCTCAGAAGAGGTGCATTGTTCTTTAATTACAAGAATGTTTTCATAGTAATAAGTTCATTGGTAAGGTTTGTGTTGAAATAATTTCTGATAAAAATCAACCGCTTATTTAAAAACCTGAGTACTGAGCATTAGGTGCTACATTATTTAAGAGAGAAAGAAAAATAAAGACAATGAAATCTCTATGGGACCCAAATTCTAGGATTTCTTAGTCTAAGAAAAGAAATGTTTTCTTTTGAGTTTTAATATTAATAGAATATCAATTACTAGCATATGGGATAATACGGGTCAAATATTTTGGGTAAAAGCTTTCTTGGCCTTCTGAATAAATTATCAGAAGTTTCATTTCAATGACTAAGATAAAAAAAGTCTCATAAAATTAAGGAAATCATGGCCAGAATTCCCTAGAGAGTTTTAAAAAGGATAGGCAATCTCTCTATTTCATAAGATTTAGGCACTGATTAGCAAGTCAAATCATTTGGTTGGAGGTTTCTTCTTATATACCCATTGTTTAATTTTGTAATTTTTATGGAACAAATGGAACCTTGTGTATTTTTGTGGGTCTGACTCAGTTTATGGTTGTCTGAAATGGTTGTATGGTTGTCTGAAAAATAAATTAATATTAATAAGATCCTATGTTCTATTGAAATTCATCTTAAAAGTTTATTCTATATAGAAGATATAGGTCTCAAGATAAAAAGAATTTAGTAACCTTAAAAATAATCATATCCAATATGATGTTCTCTAAATAATGATAAGCCACAAATTCAAATGCTTAGTTATCTTTATTTTGCTCAATAAAGTTTTTATATTGAAAAATAAAATTTGGCACAATAAACTTTGAAAGGGGGAAAAACTGCACATTAACCAAGCAGAGCGTATTAAATTTAATCAATGAGGTAGCCAGTGGATGCCAACCGATCAATGGTCTAAATTTCAGAAGACCCTAGCTTTTCATCTTTTCTCTGTCACCAGCTATCTGTATAAAATGGGACAAGGTACTTAATCTCTCATTTTTTTTCTATAATTTTATCTCTAAAATGAAGAGAGTGAGCTAGACATTCTGTAGGATGCCTACTAATTCTGAAAATCTGTGATTTCCAAATTTAACTTGACCACAAACTATTTTATATATATATATATATATAAAGTGAAGTAGAGAAGGAATTTGGCAACTGAGGTCTTATAAAATGAATTATGCTTCAAGTAGCCAGAAAAATGAGGCTATATTGAAGGTGGCAGAGAACGTATTAGAGGGAAGACTCCCCAAATATAAGCTTTCTTCTTGGTTTCCCATACATAAAATATTACTGTACTACAATTTTCTTTCCCAGTAGAACGTGTGCTAGGAATGTTAGCTGCAATCCCTCTCTTCCACATCTTGGAGTTCTTTAAAGGAGCACCGTTGAAGTAATTTAGGCACCTAGCCTGTCTTTGCCAGGGCAGTGCAAAGAAGCAAAACCATTTGGCAAGAGAGTAGAGGATTTAACTCCAAGATTCAGTATGCGCTTCTAGAAGTCATTAAGAATAATGGAGAGTTTAATTTTGTTGTTGTTTTTTTGAGATATAAAAAATAAACTCAAAGACTTGCCACATGTAGACTATATTTAGGAACTGGTACCCTCCACCCCCAGCCAGGGAAACTAGGTGGGGTGGTGGATAGAGTGTTGAAGTAGGAAATGGCAAGCCACTCCAGTATCTCTGTGTAGCAGCAAGTACCCCAGCATCCCCAGGGTGGGGGCCAAAACAGGTTCCCAGATCTGCTTTTCTAAAGGGAAAGCAACTCAAAATGGGTTAATGATCTTGCTTTAGTCAATCAAACATATCATTTACCTAGTTCAGGGGAAAAAGTCAGCACCCTGAACTTTAGAGTATACAGACAGGTTACAAGCAGAAGTTACAAGACAGAGAAACATTTCAGTAGACAGGCCTCCAACCATTCAACCATTACATCCATACCCAATCAGTTACCAGAGAGGGAAGCATCAACATCTAGGTTTTCAAAGCTGGGGTGGGGGGGGGGGTCTCAGTGGCTGCCCAGAGACTCATCTATTCAAATGATACAACACTTCTCAAAGTGAGCCCCAAAACATAGCCCCACATCAAGGTCCATATAGCCTTCTCCTGGCTCAGAGAATGTCACAACCCTCTTGACCCACTGCCCAGTCACAAAGTATCTCCTGAAAAACAAGCCTCAGGCCACGGGCTCCAGGTGCACTTAAGCCTATCACAGGGCCTGGGTCAAGGAAGATCTTACACAATACAATCTTAGAAAGATGGCAACAACATAAATTTACATTTCCATTACACTCTGCAAAGAAAAACATGAATGGGGACACAAAGAGTTGGATACAACTGAAAAACAACAATAATTCCCCAAGCCAAGGGTTGATAATTATTTCCTTGAAGAAGGTTAAATCTGGGAAAGACCTTAGCTTAAAAAGGCCAAAGTCTCCCACTACATCCAGGGTCATCTCCAGTAATCCTCATCTTTATTTTACCACTAGACCCAGATGGTTCTAGAGGAGAAAGTGAGGCTGGTGACTTTAAACAGTCATCCTGACTTATATCCAATTCATTTGCAAATTACGTCATCACCTTCCTGTTATGGTCCTCTTTGAGAATGAAGGACAAATAACAACCTGTGAGTAGTATGAGCTGTCCCACTGGGGAAACAACTCACCAGTTGCAGATGGGCAGCACAGCTCATTTCTTCCTTCTTTCCTTCCTTCCTTCCTTCCTTCCTTCCTTCCTTCCTTCCTTCCTTCCTTCCTTCCTTCTTTCCTTCCTCACTTCCTCCCTTCCCTTCTTCCCTCTATCCCTTCTTACCTTCCTCCCTTCCTTCCTCTCACCCTTTCTCCCTCCCTCCCTTCCTTCTTCCCTCCCTTCCATCCTTTCTCCCTCCCCTCACCTCCCAATTTGAAATTGTTCCAGCTTTGTAGGAACCAAAAGCAGATGCGTGGGAAATAAGGAGATGTCTCTTGAAGCCAAAGAAGTGCCTTCAGGGAACCTCTAACACAATAGATTGTGTGTGTGTGTGTGTGTGTGTGTGTGTGTGTGTGTGAGAGAGAGAGAGAGATACACACACACACATACATATCAGCATTTTCTATTTGTAGTCTCTACTATGCTAATTTACTCTGATGATTGTTCCATCACAGCATTGAGGTGAATATGTCTATAAGCAAATGTCAGTGAAGCTTAAGATTCATCAGTTCCTACAAAGCTGGAACAATTGCATATATGGAAACAGTGAAGTATATTCCTATCCTCTGAGGATGAACCTAGTTCTGTTAGGAGAGACATAGGAACAGATAGCTCAGAGAGGGATGATTTTTTTAAGGAACACCTCTTAAATTCTTTATACGATTATCATATCTGTACTGCAGTCTGAATCTGGAGAGAATATATATTCTAATTGAAATCATAGGTCACTGAGGTATCAAAACATGCTATGCTGTAGGCATTTTATCATTACCATTACTCCCCAAGTCATAATGCCATAGGATAACATGTACTAAGAGTCCACAGACTCATAGTGCTTCTCCTAATAGTTTTATTTTTTATTTTGTCTTCAAATATATCAGAAAATCTCTACCTACGTAGTCATTTGTAAAATGTAACATTTCATTTTTAGTTTGAGTGTTTTACCTGGAAGATGTTAACAGGTCATAGGTAGGAACCCATAAATCACCATGAAACATATTTTTTCTATAAAGTCTCAGGGACCAGAATAGACTCAGAGTGAAGACTCTGTTTTCTTTCTCTGGATATAGCACAGCATATTAAAAATAGCATTGACCTAGTGGTTTGAAGATCTGTGTTCTAAGAGCCAGGTCTATAGCAGATATTATCTATAATTTTTAAGACCTCACTTAATCTCTTTACAATTCAGTTTCTTCTTCTGTTGAATGGGGGAGTTAAATTAGATGACCTTTAAGGTCTATTCTAGTTCTAATTCCCTTTACCTTAATTCCCTTCCTCATTTTTTGCTCACTGAATTCCTTATTTTTCTTAAGACCCAGCTTAAGTATCACCTTCTAGGGTGTAAGAAACATAATCCCTCTAACTCATTAACTGCTAGTCTCTTCCTTAAAACACCTTGTATTTACTTTAAGTCTAAATATGCTTATATGTGTATTTTTATGTCCTCCAATACAATGTAAGCTCTGAAAACAGGGCCTGCTTCATTTTTGCCTTTATATCTTCCCCCCACTTCCTATGCCATATTTAATAGTGTGCTTGACCCAAAAGAGATGTTAAATGAATGCTTATTGATTGATTGGTGGATGATGATCCATACATTTGCTAAATATTCCATTTATAGCTTAATCCAATTCATTGATTAAAATATTTGAACAGAGCAAGGACGCTTCATGAGAGATATGGTAGACTATGACCCACTATTGTAATATAGAATTATTCAAAGAGAAAAAAAGAGGAAAGTGAAATAACATTGTTTATCATGAAGATTTACAGACGTGAGGAAATTCATGCAGGATATGAAAAACATGGCAAAGGATGTGAAAGGAACGATTAAGAAAGAAATAGGAGCACTTCTATCATGGGAGTATACTATAGACTACTCATTAAAAGGAGGAAATATATCATGAGTCTCAAACATACATCACACCCCTCACTTGTTGGTGAGGCATAGCAGTGGAGAATCTGGCTATCTGGGTTGTTTTGCATGTGTATGTTCCTTGGAACATTTTTTGTGCAGATTGGCTGGTTTGTAAACCACAGGAATCTGGGAAAGGGAATCTGGCCAGGCTGAACAGGTGGCAATAATAGATGCCTCTAGGAGCAAGGAGTTCTTGTTTGAGCAATCTTCAGTAGTAAGCTTTGGAACAATAGCCCTCTGGGAAGATTCACCCACTAGTCATGCCAAATGTACATGTGAATTTTGTTGAAGAAAAACAAAATTAGTGCTTTTATTGTACTCTGAATTTTTAGACTCAAATCCTCCAGAAAAAAATTTATTTAATTTAACATTAATCTGACATCCAAGAATGTCTAGCTTGAAAAGAGAGAAGTCTAAATTGGAATATTCCCCCCATGTCTTCCAACATGACTCTCTTCCTCAAGAAAATTTAAAGTTAACATTTATTGGAATTTTAAAAAGTAAATATTACAAGTAAAGGTACTTCTTTGGTTGATATTCAAAAATAGTTCAGTAAAAATCCCATCACTACCTCTGATTAGTTCTCTCATTCACAAATAAAGAAAGGGACTTTTCCCTCTCAAATATAGTGTTTCTCAATGAAGAAGGAAGAGTCATGGTTCCTTCCTATCAGCTCAGGTAGGTAAAGAGGAAAGCTATGATGTAAATAAGAAAGAAGGCATTGTCAACATTCTATACCACTCAGTCCATTTCCAAAGAAACGTTTTGTATTTTGTCTTTAATACCTTTCCAAGATCTTTTTTATCCAGAAGTTTGGAAATGTTGCAGGCACAACATACTGACAATTAGAAATTTCCCAATTGTAATAGGTAGTTCAGGTAGTAGTGGGTTTCCTCTTTTTAGATATTGGATTACCTCATGGAAGATGTTGTAGAGAGGATTTACATTTCAAATTTAGAAGATTTCTGAAAGCCCTTCCAGATTAGAGAATCAATTATTCTATGGCTAAAAAAGATGATGGGGGGGGAAGCCAAGATAGGGGAGTAGAAACTGCGCGTCCAAGCCACTCTTCCCCCAGACTACCACCAAACTATGTAAAAGGGGACTCTGAACAACTTCTGGAGCCCCAGCATCCACAGAACGACACAGAGAAACTAACCTCCCGCTGAGGACAGCCCAACAGCCCTGCAGGAAGGACCAGCACAGAGCTCTGGGAGCTGGCAGCGCAGCACACAGTGTGCGGGGAGCCAAGCATAGGTCTGCTTGAGTTGCGGTTTTAGCCCCAGAGCGGCTGGGCCAGCGGCCAGCTGGAAGGACCCCAGAACACCAGCAGCTGTGGCGATTCCAGAATTATCAACATAGACATGTCTAGAACAAAGTGAGAGGTTAGTGCCCTATGGACTTTGGGACTAGTATTTGGGGAATGTGTCGGCTTCCTCCCCTGGGGGCTAGAGGCCGCTGAGGATACACTCCATTTTGCAGTTTTCAGTGGCAGCTCCAGCTCCTGGCCTGTGAACTGTAGGGAGGTCCAGCGATCAGTCTGGGGGCGGTAATCGCTCTTGCTTTAACCTCCCTGGATCTGGATTGTGATCTGGGGTGGAGGTGGTGGGTGGGTTTCCAGCTTGCCAGAAACGGAAGTTGGCCCCCCCGCCTACTCCTACTTTGGGGGCAAAGAGGATAGAAGCATAGAGGAGGGCTGTGAGGTCAGAAGTCCTGCTCCAAAAACCCCAGGGAAAAATATGAGCATGTTGCAGGCCATAGAGGACCTTAAGAAGAACTTTAAAAATCAAATAAGAGAAGTGGAGGAAAAATTGGAAAGAGAAATGAGAAGGATGCAGGAAAAGTATGAAATGAGGGTCAACAGCCTGACTGAGGAAAACAACACCTTAAAAAATAGACTACCTCAAATGGCAAAGGAGGCCCAAAAGGGCAATGAGGAGAAGAATGCCTTAAAAAGTCGAATTTGCTAGATGGAAAAAGTATCTCAAAAGTTCACTGAGGAGATTCATTCCTTCAGAATTAGACTGGAGTAAATGAAAGCTAATGACTTTATGAGAAATCAAGATATTGTTAAGCAGATCCAAACAAATGAAAGATTAGAAGGCAATGTGAAATATCTCATGGGAAAAACCACTGACCTGGAGAATAGATCCAGGAGAGACAATTTAAAAATTATTGGACTACCTGAAAGCCATGATCAAAGAAAGAACCTAGAAATCACCCTTCAAGAAATTCTCAAGGAAAATTGCCCTGATGTTTTAGATCCAGAGGGCAAAATAGAGGTTGAAAGAATCCACCGATCACCTCCTGAAAAAGATCCCAAAAAGAAAACTCCCAGGAATATTATAGCCAGGTTCCAGAATCCCCAGATCAAGGAGAAAATACTCCAAGCAGCCAGGAAGAAACAATTTCAATATTGTGGAAACACAATCAGAATAGCCCAGGACCTGGCAGCTTCTACACTGAGGGATTGAAGGGCATGGAATATGATATTCCAGAGGGCAAAAGAGCTGGGAATGAACCCAAGGGTCATCTACCTAGCAAAACTGAGTATTTTGTTTCAGGGGAAAATATGGTCATTCAGTGGAATAGAGGACTTTCAAGCATTCTGGAGGAAAAAACCAGATTTGAATAGAAAATTTGACATCCAGAATCAAGAAGCAAGAGATACCTGAGAAGGTAATCAGGGAAAAGAAATCAAAAGGAACTTATCAAAGTTGAACTATTTACATTCTTATATGGAAAAACAATAACAGTGACTGATGAAATCTTTCTCAGTATGAAAATAATGGAAGGAGGGTGTATGGTCATATGAATACATATGTGAGTGTGTGTATATGTGTTTACAGTTATACATGGATAGAGGGCATAGGTTGAATTTGTTGGGAAGGGAGGATACTTAAGGGGTGAAATTATGAGGTGAGAGAGGAAAGTGGCAAGAGGAGATAGGGAGAGACAGGGTAGGGTAAACTGTCTCATATAGAAGAAGCAAGGGGAAGTGGTTGCAAGGGAGGGGAAGAATAGGAAAGCAAAAAGGCAAAACCACATCCTTATTGAATTTGGTTCTGGGAGAGAATGACATACATACTCAATGGGATATCTCAACCTGCAGCAGCATAGGGGGGAGGGGGATGAGAGGAGGGATGATGGATGGGAGGGCATCCTTGTGGGGAGGGGAGGTTGGAAGTATCCACTATAGAAGAGGGACAGAATCAAGTAGGGAATGGACCAGGTGGGGGGGTGGGATGAGTGGGAGGGAATTATAAGCAGCCTTGTGCAATATATCTACTATGGTAATGTTTTGCGTAGCTAGACATGTACAACACATACTGAATTACTTATCTTCCCAGAGGGAATGGGTGACAAGAGAGGAAGGAAATGGATCTGAAAATCGCAGTCTTAAGATTAAATGTGTCAAATATATATAAATGCTATTATTAATACTCTTTTGTTTGTAATTGGGAGATAAGATGTTCAGGCATTGGGACACAAAGATTCACCTTCCTCTAATGGAAAAGTCGAAGGGGGTATGGGAGAAGGTATAGGAGAGAGCAGATTGGAGGAAGCGATATCTTGTGGGACTGCTATTCTGGGAGGCTGGGTAGGGGAAAAACGGGGGGGAAATAATTGTAACTCAAAATCTGGCGGAAATGAATGATGTAAAACAGAAGTTAATAAAGCATTTGTTTATAAAACAAAAGAAACAAGGAGCAGATGGACTTCAAAATTACCTGGAAAGCCTTATACAGACTGATGCTGAGTGAGAATAGTAGAACCAGGAGAAATTTGTACACAATTACAGACACAATGTATGTTTGACAACCAACTTTGATAAACTGGACTCTTCTTAGGAATGCAGGATTATAAGTCACCCCTAAAAGACTCATGATGGAGAGAGATGTCTACATCCAGAGAAAGAAGTAGAAAGAACTGAGTTTAAATCCAGATTGAAGCAAATTACCTGATCTTTTTCTTTTTCTTGTTTGGTTTTGTTTCCTCTTTCCCATTGTTCATTCCATCTGATACAATCATTCTTTATAACCTGACTAATGTCTAATGTGAAAGTATTTACAGATCCTATACTTGATTGTATTCTGTCATGGGGGGGAGGAGCAGGAAGGAGAGAAAATTTGAAACTCAAGGAATTTTGGAACTGAATCTTGTAAACTAAAAGTAAACAAACAAATTAATGTAGAAAAAAAGATTTAAAAAATTAAAAAAATAAAGGCTGCTCATAATTTATTATAAAATTACTGAGGTTACTAGAAAGCATGAGTGACTTAAGTTTAAAAATATATATAGTTTCTTGTCCTCAAAAAAGAAAAGATGATCACTAGATTTAAAATATTTTCATATTGTGTTTGGATTACCTCTTCTAAATGGCATAATGATAAAAATAGCATTGATCTGTGAGTTTATAGTGCTTTAAAATTAAAATTATATATGTTTTTATTTTTAAAACTTTCTTTCTTTCCCTGTCTTGTATTAGCCTCCTACGTGTATTAGAAAGTAAGATAGTCTTTATAAAAATAAAGCATAAATATTAAAGCCAATGATTTTACAAAATATAGAGGAAATAAAACAAAGACAAGAGACTGAGAAGAAAAATAAACAAAATATTAATATCTCTAAGGAAACATTTTTTCTTTTATTCATTTTCTCTAGAGATAGTAAAGAAAGTCACACTCCCCTTACTTTTTTTTCTCCCTAGGGTAGTCTTTGATTTTGTAAGAAATAAAATTCTCTTATAAACACCTGAGCACAATGAAAGTATTGCTGTAAAGAACATTAGAACTCAAGGGAAGAAAAACTCTGAAGGAAATAACACAAGGAATTTTCATTTAGAGGATCCCCCTTTTTTTTTGGATGTCTTAAGGAAGTCCAAGAAAGTCTAATCAATTTTAATAAGACATTTTGGCATATGAAGAGAAAAATAGCCACTGAGAAATTCCAAGTCAGTATTACTGGCTCTATTCTGTTGTAGTGGTAAGAGTGGGTTGGTATTAATGCCAAGAAGATATGAGTTTGAATCCTGCCTTTGACAGTAGCTATGAGCCTTAGTTTATTCATTTGTAAAACAGTGATATTGATATTGATACCTATAATATACAAAATACCTGTATTAATACCTACAATGCTCATCTCAGAATATTATTGCAAATCTTAAATTAGGCATTCTATGTAAAGTTTTTTACAAAATTTAAGTGTTTGTCAATGAATTATTAGTCAAATGAGATCCTCCAATTGATAAAAAATAACATTAATTCAGTCATTTTTCAATCATGTTTGATTCTTCGTGACCCCATTTGGGGTTCTCTTGACAGAGATGGGTAGTGGTTCCTTCTCCAGCTAATATTTTTGCAGATAAGGAATTCAGGCAAACAGGGTTAAGTAACCTGCCCAAGATCACACAGCTAGTAAATGAGATCATATTTGAATTCAGTGCTTTCTGCTAGTCCCAGTGCTCTAGCTGCTCCAAAAATAGTAGACACAGGAAGTAAATTTCTGCTAATTGAAATTTGTTGGCATCTGAATTTTCATGCTAGTTCTACTACTAACCAGCTATGTGATTTTAGTCATCACTATACCCTTTCTCAAACTCAGTTTTCTCATTTGTAAAATGACTGGAGTTAAATACAAAGTTATCTAAAGTTCCTTCCAGATCTGACATTCTAGGATTATGGGTCTTGGATTTCTAGTGACACTACAACAAAATGTTGAATGCTTCAGTGTCTAAACTTGGAATAAGAACATTGAATAACAGTCCTTCCACTTACTCCCTATGTGACTTCTCTGGACCTCAGATTTCTCATGAGAGGCAGCTAAGAGGAACAGTGCATGGGGAAATGAAGCCCCAAGTTCAAATTAGGCCTCAGACATGTACAAGCTGTGTGCCCCAGACAAATCATTTAACCTGTCAGCTTCAGTTTTACCTATTAAATGTGGATAATAACAGTACCTATCTCCTAGGGTTGTTATGAACTAAAATTAAAAAAAAAAGAAATAATATTTGTAGAGCACTTATCATGGTGTCTGGTACATAGTAAATGTTTAGTAAATATTAGCCCTTCCTACCCACCCCTCATTCATAAAATGAAAGTGTTGGATTGGCTGTTCTCTGACATCCCATTTGGCTTTTAGATTGGGAACTCCTTTAAGAGCTCTTTTCCTTCTTTTTATGTCCTCATGGCTTAGCATAGTGCTTGGCTCAGGGTTGAAACTTAATCAGTGTTTCTTAATAAATATTTGTGAGACAGCCCATATATTTTTTGTATCTAAGTAGTAGAGTGGTTGAGATTTTGACTTGGTATCTGTAGTCCCTGAACTTGAATCTTGCCTCAGACATCTCCTTAGATATATGAGACTTAACTCAACCCTACTCAGACCCAGTTTTCTCATGGAATCCTAAGGGGTAGATTAAAATAGCACATAGCTCACAGGAGTCAAATGGCTACTGGGAATTAAATGTAGAGATCAAATTGGCTAACAGTGCTTTGTAGGCCTTAAGGTGTTACATAAAAGTTAGTTTTTATTATTAATATTGTTATGGTTAAAAGTTTACTTTTCTCTCAGCCTAATACTTGGCAAGCAAAAATTCCTTTGCAAGATTTAACCCACCTAAAAAGTTGATGTGTACTTTAGACAGTTATAGGATTTAAAAATATCAACACATATGCATAAAAGCTACAGGTAGTGAAGTTTCACTTTAAAAGTGTATAGTTGATAGGCCAATGAAAAATGGCTATGTATTTTTTAGTACTCCCATCTCCCTTAAGCAAGTCCATACTATTTTGCACATGGATATTGCCATTATAGGAACACTGAAGTATGTATGCATCTATACACACACAGACACATTCATATCATACAAATGAAATATAGATATGAGAGATTGAATATTTATTCCCTATTGATCAAGAATTGTAAGTTCTCAGTTCTGTGTCTCAATGTGGGCCTCCACTAGCACTCTGGGTAACCAACTACAGTGACAATTCAGTTTGTGATGGTGCAGCAACGAAGATAACTTCACAACTATCTTTTTTATTCATTAAGGATCCTGTCCCTTGGGGCAGAGCCAAGATGGTAGAGTAAAAGCACAAACTTGGTGTGGGCTCTGGCTCCAACCACCTCCAATTGCAGTAAAAAAAAATGATTCTAAACAAATTTTAATGCTAAAGAACCAACAAAGTGACAGAGAGAAACGAATCTTCCACTGAAGGCAGCCTGGAAGGCTGACAGGAAAGGTCTATTGCAGCATGCTGGGAGTGGAGTGCAGAGGGCTCTGGCCCCAGGGCAGCCCAGACTGGCCAGAGCAGACTCCAGGAGAGTGAATCACCAGCAGCTGTGGTGAATTCCAGACTTCTCAACCCAGAAATGCCAAAAAAGAAAGTGAAAGGTCAGTGGGGAACATGGTCCACCACCTGCCCCTGAGGTGAGAAGTGGCAGAAGCTGCATGACTGCTTCCAAAGTTCCTGGCCTGCAGATTGTAGGGGGACCAAGTAACCATACAAAGGGTAATCACTCTTGCTTTGACTTCCTTTGATCTGGATCATGGTCTTGTATGGTGGTTCTAGGGTATGTAGCCCATGTGCCAGAGCTTGTGGGGGTTGCAAAGAGGACACCCAACTAATAGATCTGGCAGCTCCAAAAACCCTAGTGCTTGGGACAAAGCTATCTCCATTCTGGAAGCAGAGTTCTACCTTGGCAAAGACCTCAAAAGTCAAGTAATTTGTTGGCAAGATGAACAAAGGAAGCACAAACAGACCATAGAATCAATCTTTTTGGGGGGAGAAAGGATAAAAGCATGGAACAGGAGAAAGACAATGAAGTCAGAATTCCTGCATCAAAAGCTTGCAAGAAAAATATGAATTGGTCACAGGTCATGGAGGAACTCAAGAAGGATTTTGAAAATCAAGTAAGAGAAATGAAGGAAAAATTGGAAAGAGAAATGAAAATGATGCAAGAAAATTGTCAAAAGTGAGTCAACAGCCTGCTATAGGAGACCCAAAATAAGACTGAAGAAAATAACACCTTAAAAAGTAGACTAACCCATGTGGCAAAAGAGGTCCAAAAAACCAATGAGGAGAAGAATGCCTTCAAAAACCAAATTTGACAGATGGAAAAGAATTTTAAAAACTGACTGAAGAAAACAGTTCCTTCAAATTAGATTGGAGAAATGGGAAGGTAATGAATTTATCAGGAATCAAGATACTATAAAACACATCTGAACAAATGAAAAAATAGAAGCCAATGTGAAATATCTCATTGGAAAAACCACTGACCTGGAAAATAGATCCAGAAAAATCATTTAAAAATAGTTGGGTTACCTAAAAGCCATGATCAAAAAAAGAGCTTAGACACCATCTTTCAAGAATTTCTCACGCAAAATTGCCCTGATATTCTAGAACCAGGGGGCAAAATAGAAATTGAAAGAATTCACTGATTGCCTTTTTAAAAAGATCCCCAAAAGAAAACTACTAGGAATATTATAGCCAAATTCCAGAGTTCACAGGTCAAGGAGAAAATACTGCAAGCAGTCAGGAAGAACAATTTGAGTATTGTGGAAACACAATCAGGGTAACACAAGACCTATCAGGTTCTACATTAAGGGACTGAAGGGCTTAGAATATGATAATATGGAGGTCAAAGGAGTTGGGATTAAAACCAAGAATCAACTACCCAGCAAAACTGAGTTTAATGTTTCAGGGGAAAATATAGTTATTTAATGAAATAGAGGATTTTAAGCATTCTTGATGAAAAAAACCAGAGCTGAACAGAAAATTTGACTTTCAAATACAAGAAGGAAGAGAAGCATAAGAAGGTAAACAGGAAAAAGAAATCATAAGGAACTTATTAAAGGTGAACTATTTACATTAATAAATGGAAATATGTTAATTGTTACTCATGAGATTATTCTCATGAATATATATTCATTCTCATATATATGTGTGTATATGTATACACACACATATATATGTGTATACATACATAGATATGTATATATAGGAGGGTGTATATCTTTATAAGTATATATGTGAGTGTGTGCATATGTGAATACATGTATACATAGACAGAGGGCACAGGATGAGTTGAATAGGAAGGGATGATATCTAAAAAATAAAATTAAGATGTTAGAGGAATATAATGGGAAAAGGAGAGAGGAAGAAATAGATCAGGGTAAATTATCTCATATAAAAGAGGCAAGAGAACACTGTTACAATAGAGGGGAATAGCAGGAATGTGAAAGGGGATGGGTCAACCTTATTCTCATTGAATTTGGCTTAAGGAGGGAAAGCAGGGGGGAATGGGGATAAGAGGGGTGATGATAGAAGGGAGGGCAGATTGGGTGAGAAGATAGAAGCTAACACTTTTGAAAAGGGACAGGGTCAAAGTAGAAAATGGAATAAGCGGGGGAGGGGGGGATAGTATAGAGGGAAATGTAGTTAGTCTTTCACAACGTAACTACCATGGAAATATTTTGTGTAACTGTACATATACAACGGATATTGAATTGCTTGTCTTCCCAGTGGGGGTGGGTGATGAGGGAAGAAGGGAAAGACTCTGGAACTCTAAGTTTCAAAGAAAATGTTAAAAAAATGTTTTTTGCATGCAATTGGGAGATAAGATATATAGGCACTGGGGTATAGAAGTCCATCATACCCTCCTAGAAATTTAGAGGGCGGGTCATGGGGGAGGATGAAAAAGAACAGATTGGGGGAAGAGGTATTCAGTCAGCTCAGTATTTTGGAGTCGGGGGTAGGGGAAAGATGGGAAGAAAAATTTGTAATTCAAAATCTTGTGAAAATGAATGTTGAAAACTAAAAATAAATAAAATTGGAAAAAAGTTTTTTTAAAAAGATCCAAATCTCTAATGTACATGTGATGTTTAAATATTTTTTTCCTCTTCTTTACATGGTTTAAAGGGGCATGATTGATGGAACAGCAATGCTGCTCTCTGTTATCTCTGCTTCCTTATAATCTTTTATTATTGTAATTGGTTGAAAAGATGAAGTGAGGTTTCTCCACATGGTTGACTTTATAAATTTATTGAGGCTTTTCTAAAAGTGGGAGGGTTCTACTCCCATAACTTTTACTGGACTGTGAGAAAATTTCCCAGAATACAATAAAGGTGCTTAATTCCCTGGCCTAGAGACCATTACTTCTTAGCATACTGCTTGGGAAAAAAACAAAACAAAACAAAGGTAGCCTTAATTAAGAGGTTCCTAAGGTGTTTTCAGTTATGGAAACCTTGAACAGACTGGTGAAACTTATGGACCATTTTTATTTCAGAATAATTATTTTAAATTCTTAAAATAAAATGCATATGATTACAAAGTGATCCAATAAATTAAAATATGAAATATCAAAATTACAAAAACATGAAAATTATCAAAATATCCTTTTTTGAGGTCAGAATTTGGAATTCCTGACTTAATTTGTTCATGGAATGGAATTTTGACAACTCAATTCTCTGGAGCCAGCCTCCAGACTCTTAGAAGAAATAAACAAGTTAAAATTCATACAATGCTTGTATGTCATAAATTGGTATGCTTTGAATCTTTGAAATGCACCACCAGTAGCAATAGGGAATAGAGTAAATTCTAACAAAGTAGAAAGAAGGGTTTTATTTCTTTATTTTGATGCATCAATGTCTCTCTACCCAGACAATAAATTTTATAAAATCTGGGATATGTCATATACTTTTCTAATATCTCCTTAGTCCTTTTAAATAGGGATATGCACAAAGATGTTACTTGAATGAGTGCTAATAGTGTTGGGTCCTGGATAGTCTGAGCACCCCATAACACCAGTATGATATAATAAAAATGATAGGGAGATTATGAAAAATGGTGGAAATAAGAGGAATTCCAGAGAAGTGTGTTAGCTACCCCTGAGCAAAAAATGTTACAGTGTCAGCCAAACAATGTCTGGAGAGGGGAAAATATAGATTTTCCTTGTGTGTGTATCTGCTATGCCAGGTAGTATGACCAAGACTGCCACCACTAACATATGTATTGGGGGGGTCATAATAACTATCATCTCTCAATGTAGGAATAGGGAATACTCAACTTCATATGCATTATCTTTGTAGTTTTTGTTTATTGTTTTTAAACAATGATGTTTAAATATCTGATTGGTTAAATTTTTAAAAAGCAAAACTTATATGTAACTAGTCTACTCAAATCCCAAATATCCTTTAAGAGTCAGCTTAATGTCATCCCTCTCTGTATAAACCCTTTCCTAATTATTTGATTACCCTATGTACATTTTGACTCAATCTTATTTAAATCAGCATTTGATTATACAATAGCCCATATATATTCTCTAAATGTTTTTCATTAATCATATCATCTCCCTAACCACATGATGAGTGTCTTCAATGTTTGTCTCATCTAGTAGAGTGGACCAGTTCACAAGATTTGGTGTCAGGAAACAAGTTTAAATCCCAGTTCTAAATCATACTGTACTAGCTGTGTGATTTAGAAACTGCTAACTTCTCTTGCCCTCTTTTTTACAAAATGAGAAAGGAGACAGACTTAAATATTTATAGTATTCCTTCAGAATCTAGGATCCTTTTCTACTCCTTTCTACTAGCTTAGTATGAGCATTAGAGTAGGATGATGTACATTGGATATTTCAATGAAAAAAATGGAATATCTTTAGGGGCTTATGTCTCACTGTTATTTTGTATATACCACATTTATATTTGTTATTTAATGTTTAAGCTACTTGCCATTTCCTTTACATGGATCACAAATAAATGACTATGAGAAAGTCATGGTTAAAATCAACCTTGATTTACCACTGGATGAGACTTAATCTCAGATCCCAGCAGGACTCAAATTCCCTATGTGACCTGTAGTTCATGGGTAGGCAAAGGTGTGAGAAATATAGTTTTACTTGACTTGGAGAACTGGGATTCTAGCACTTCCTCTTTAGGCTGTCTCAAAGAAGCTATGGGAGCAGGAACTGTGTCAATGCATTTCTTCTTCCCTATGTGGGCTTTGAAACATGAACATGATAATGCTCAATAAGGAAAGTACCAAATACATATTTGGAGGCTATTCAATCACTCCTTTCAAGATCAGGGAATATTTCTATTTCATGTGCCTGCTGTTTCTCAAGAGAGAAAAATAAACTTTTCTGGGCACAATGAAGCAGTACCAGAAGCAGCAAATAAGTCAGCTTTGGGAAAACCAAGATTCACATGTTTTTTAATAAGGCTTTCAACTATCTTCCAAGTGATAAGTGATAAAAAAAAAACCACCCTCCCTCTGTTTTTATTTCCCTATAACTATAAGAATGAGATACATGAAAGATTCAGCAGAAAATGCATGTTTGTAATGTCAACTGCAATTTTTAATTTCCTAGCTATTCTCAGTTTTTATTATTTAAATATAATTTTCTTTCTGATATTTAATTAGCTATAACTTAGAGTAATCAGCATTTAAATAATTCTCAGAGGTCCTGGAATATATGCAGCTGGAAAGATAACTTTGTATTAACTTGACAGGTTTTACAGGGTGTAAATTGAAATACACACACATACATACACACACACACACACAAACACACAAAATAAGCCACCTTCCCTTGAAAATAAGTAGTGGGGAGAGCAAGAGTTTGGGGGAAAATACTTGAGACTTACTTGTGGGAAAACCAATTTTTAAAAAATCTTTGAATAAAAAAAATTGGATGCCCATAGACAGGTTCACTATTTCTTTTAAAGTGTCCCTTTGAACTGTTGGTTATTATTTGCCCATTCACATTCTTCAAAAAATAAATATCTTTTAATTCTGCTCAGATGAACATATAATATAAACAATTTATATATGGAGAATTGGTAAATTTTAGCAAATTTGATTTTCAAATCAACACATTGAAGATCAGGCCTGTGAAGCTCTTTATCGGGAATCCTCTAATGTTAATTTTGTTGGTGAGGAAAATATTGCCCTTCTGTCTAAGAGCAGAAATACTCTACATGATACTAGTTTACTTTTTACTTTTCCCTTTTTCTTGTTCCTTAACTGATGGGTAGCAATGCTGAATATATTCCTGAGAAAACAGAGATATACCTTGAAATTCCAGATTTACTTGTTTAATTATAGTAGAAAATATTCAAAGCGACTTTTGTTGGTTCCTCTCCTTCCCATAAATAAGAAATATTTTTTTTAAAAATACAATTCCTGATGATGGAAAAGAAAACTAAGCCACTTGACTCTAAATTATATTTTTGTTTGAATAATTTTCTTTTTTTACCATTTGACTTTATTAATTTTTACTGAGTATACCCTGGTGAGTTCCTTAATGGAGTGAAAAATGGAGAAAAGTGAAGGTGGTATGCACCTAAATTCAATAAGCAGCTACCCAAGTAGTATGCTGTGTAGGCCATGCGACTGAGGAGGGAAAGTCCCTTGACTTTACAATCCACCTTCGACCCTGCTGCCAAAATGATTCTTTGTAAAACCAGGATCTGATCAACCTTCTACTATTCAGGAAGCTGCAGTAGCTCTCTATTATCCAAGGATCAATAAAAACTCTTCTGATTATCAGCTACAATAATTTACAACTAAGTTTCAACATATTCTTCCAACTTTATTTTACATTACTCCTCTGTTTATTTCATGGTTCAAACAATCCTTTTTCCTCTTCCTCATAAAAGATTATTTCATCTTCCATTGCCACACCCTTTTATCTATCTCTCATTCCTGAAGTCTATGCCTTTCTCACCTGACTCCTAAAATCTCAAACTTCTTCCAAAACTCAGCTCAAATGATACTTCCTCATGAAGTCTTTCCTGATCCTCCCAAGTGCCAGTTTTTTCCTCCTAAAATTACTTCGTATTAATTTTTGATAATTTACATTTTGCATGTTGTCTTCCCTAAGAGAATCTTAGCCTCTTAAAGGCAAGAATTATGTTTGCCTTTTTACCCCTATAAGAGGACATTAATCAATGCTTACTGATTTATTAATTATTAGATTAATGTGCCTTAATTCATGGAGGCCCAAAGATGAACTCCCAGCTTCATCATTTTACTCAGAAGCAAAATGGATCTTAATTATTCTAAATAGCAGCACTTTTGTAGTCTGGCATCTTTGCCTACCCCTAACCAAACCTGATTCTCATCAACACTATTCAGTTTCAAATTGCTTATTTCAAATACATGGCTTTCTCCTAATAACCAGTCAGTGACTCCAACAGGGGAAATATGGTTCCTACTACTTTCTTAGGCTAAGGTAGTTGATAATAATCACTCAATTCCCCCTATAAATTTTCCATGAAGATTCTTGGTATCATTAGATAACAGAGCAAAGTAATTAAAGTCACTTTCAAACTTAAATCTCCTTTGGCTCACAATTCAGGATTTTAGCAAAGTTACTGGGTCACATCTGAATTTAGATTAAAAAAATACCCAAATCAATTTTACTGAGGCAAAAGTGAAAACAAGTGGGTATTTAAAGGGACAAGTCAAGGTTGATAATTAAGTTCATTCTAGTAGCTCTACCAACCAGGAAGAGGCATTAGGATTTCTTATTTCAAAACTTATTTTCTATCTCCCTATTTCCTATATAACCTTGCCTAAGTGATATAACTGGTCTGCAACTCAATTTCTTCATTGGTGAAATAGGAATAATGCTAATTCATGGAGATTATAAGTGAGAACAGGGAGCTGTAGCGTGTCCTCACAATTTTTGTTCTTCATTTATCTTCATATCATCTATAAAAGAATTTTATTTGGAATGGTAAAACTATGCCAAAGAAAATCAGTAATTGTCAAGTCATGGTGAGTATGCAATTTAATGTCACCTGCATGTTGAATATAGAAAGATAAAACTTTCTTGAAATGATATATACCTGGTTTATTCTCATAGATTGTTGAAGAACAAAAAAAATCCTTAGAGAATCAGACCTCTTTAAAGAAATATGTGAAAGGTGAACTATAATGAAAAACAAAACAAAGCAATTTTATTGTCTTTATAGTTGAATGATCTTAATTCATTGGACATTAGATAATAGATATACCGTTTATGGAAATACTGAATACCTATTTTTCTTACATGATATCTACTCTTAGGGTCTTTTTTAAAAGCAATATGCTGAGTATTTGCCCTACATTTCAAAGAGGAAATTAAGAGGTATTCCTCACACATGGCATCCTATTTAATCCCATTGACATATACTTGTTAAAATATTAAGTATGAAGTATTTAGGGCAGATTTAAATGCAATATTAAACTGAGGGATTTGCATAATCACAGGCTCTGGTGCCAGATTTAAAATGCCAACATCACCTCTCATAATTGAAAGTATGGTACCTTTGCAAAGAATCATTTATTAAAACCAAACTACAGTTTCAATAAAGCATTAGGATTTGCTGCATAGACTAGCCCTTGGGCAGCATTCTGAAATAATAGTGAATTGCTATTCTAATCCACTATGGAACATTTTAATAAGTGTGATAAATGACTCACAAAGGGCTTCAGGTTTCAATGTCAGTGGAATTAGAATCAGGCAAAGGCTGGTCATGGGTGATAGATGTAGAGGATTTTTCTGGTAAACAGTTTGCAATGTCAGGACAATAGCAGCTTATTGAACTCTCAGAGGCAAAATTCATGTCCATTTGTCACCTTGTTGCCTGTGGGCATGGATGTTCACTGAAAAACACCTTGCACTCCTTTTCAACTAATATACTCCCATAACTCCTATGATGCTCCAAAATGAGTTTTTTTTTTACTTCTGTTTTCATGAATCCAAAGAAATTAAAAAGGAAAAATACTAAAGTGAATTATTTTCCATTTAGAAATCTAAAATATTACGGAAGTCCCAAGCAGTGGAATTTTGTCTTATGCCCAGCGTAATTGTGATCTTTTTAGTTTTTATATTTTTGGTAAAATTTTTTAGAAGTTCCTACATTTTTTAAGTTCATTAATCTGCGTCTCTTTTTCTCTTCCCCTTTCCAGCAAAAAAGATAGAAACAAACAAATAAACAAAATTAAGAAAAAACACCCTTCAGTTTGATTGAATTAAATGCTAGTCCAACTCAAATAAAATAATTATCTCTGGCATTTTTTTATTTGTAATGTATTCCATCCTCAATATTCATCCATGCAAAATGCAGAATGCTTAAAGTCACAGAACCCAAGAGTTGGCAAAGAGATTCAAATCATCTAGTCAAAACCACACCTCACCTCGTAAAGAAAAGAAATCCAGAGGAAGGTCATTCCACTTCCAACTACTCCCATTACTATAAGCTTTTCCTTACCAATTCTTTTTTTTTTTTTTTTTTTTTGCTCTTTTTGGAGGGCAATTGGGGTTAAGTAACTTGCCCAAGGTCACACAGCTAGGTTTTTGTTTTGTGTGTGCGTGTCTGAGTGTCTGAGGTCAAATCCGAACTCAGGTCCTTCTGACTCCAGGGCCAACCCTCTACTCACTGAGCCACCTAGCTGCCCCCCCCTTACCAATTCTTAAGTGGTCCTTTGACAACTTCCTTCCATTGCTCCTAGTTCTCTGCTAACTACGACCAAAAAGAACTAAATTTTTTGAAGTTATATTCAAAATGTCTAACTAACTTTATCCCACATACTTCTGTAGCATTTAGTACAAAGTGCAAGGCTACTGTAATCCTTTCCTGTTATACAAATGCATTGTTTGCATCAGCAGATTTGTTCTAAAGAAAATCAATAGGGAGAAATTTAAAAATCTAATATGAAATATGTTTTACAGAAGTATCTGAGGGAAAAAGGGAAAGAGAAGGCACAAAGTTATATGAAGACCTTCAAAATTCATTTGTTATTTTTATAAAACTTAAACTCTTTTTAAAGGCAGTAACAGGAAATATATTTACATATTTTATGTGAAGAATGAAACATTGTAGATGAACAAAAATTATGGCCACAGAATGGAATAGGAGCACAAAAGAAGGATGGATTACACTTGGAGAATCATTCATATAATGACCTCAACCCACTCCACAAAACAAAATATTATCACTGTAATATAAATTTTATGCTGGAAAAGCCTCAAATTAGTAATTCTCAAAATAGCTTAGAGAAGTATTCATGTGATGGTTGATCCAAATAAGCTATAGCATCTTTCAATATATGTACATACAAGAAATATATATATAGGATATAAGGACTATTTAGTTGTTAGTGAATAGCCAGAAAAGGGACTGTGATAGCCATATGTCAAGAAGAGAGATTAAAATAAGATACGAATGTCCTGGAAGTCATCTCCAGAGCATAAAAGAACCTAGAAGAAGGTAAATTGGCTAGATTCTCTGTAGAAGACATGTAGCAAAGCATAATCAAGACTTATTCACTCTAACTAGATAAACATGGGTTATGGTTTACACTTAGAAGAGTCACATTGTTAAATCACTGATACAATTAAGTATTTAAATATATGTATTTAATTACACACAAACATTATATGCATATAGATATAGATACCATATGTGTGCATATAGACTGTCATGAATCATTACAAAGAATGGTAAGAATCGTATGAAAGCATGTTTCTTGTAAACGGTGTTCAATATTTAATGATAGCTTTCAGGGTGGTGAGGCAGCCAAATGGCACAGTAGAGTGCCAGGTCTGGAGTCAAGAAGAATAATCTTCCTGAGTTTAAATCCAGCCTCAGGTACTTAATAACTGTGTTACCCTGGGAAAGTCACTTTACCTTGTTTTCCTCAGTCATTCTCCCCTTCCTTGTCAAGTCATCTTCCTCCTCCTCCTCCTTTTTCTTCTCCTCCTTCTCCTCCTCTTCCTGCTCTTTTTCCTTTTCCTTCTCATCCTTCTCCTTTTCCTTCTCCTTCTTCTTCCTCCTCCTCCTTCTCTTCCTTCTTCTTTTTCCAGAGTGGTAGGTATCAATCCAAGTCAAATCAGTAATAATGACAACTTTGTCATAGTGGATTCCAAAATATCTGAACCAACCAAACCTAATCTCCCTAACAATTGAGTATCTTTGATGAAAATTGGTAATCACCACTACTGAAAAAATCAAGGTTATGAAGAGAAACTGAAGTCAAAAGTCTTATTTTATAGAAATATGAATATATGATGCCATGAAAAATAAAAACAACAAAAAAGAACACAATTATCAGAGGAAAGTGAGATATTTCAGAACAGTTCTTTTGAGATATTTTTTAAGTTAAAATAATTTATGAATATTTTTGTATATAAATTATAATTGTATTCCAACATTGTGATGCAAGTCTAGAAACTATAGTTTTACTCCTATGTCTACCCCAATGTAACTTTGTTTATGTGATTTAGCCATGTCAGATCTCTGTTCCTTAATCTACAAAATCAGGGAATTAGAGGAGGGCAAATGATCTCTAAGGTTTTTTTGTTTTTGTTTTGTTTTTTTCTTCCCTACTGGAAGAGTATGATCTCTGTTTGGATGTTCAGCATGTGACTGTTCTCTCTCTCTCTCTCTCTCTCTCTCTCTCTCTCTCTCTCTCTCTCTCTCTTTAAACATATCACATGAGAAGTTTAAGAAAATAGAGAGTCACACAGATGGAAGGATTTTATTTAGGAATTTTGAAAGAACTGAAGAGTAAAACTGACAATAACTGAAGGGGGTTATAACAAATATGATGAGAAACACTTTCAGATCAAGAGATGATAAAGATTTTAGGATGTACAGGTCTAAAATCAAAAAGGAAGGCAAATGTTTTTGTTTAATTTTGTTTTCTTTTTCCCTTGAAATTTTATTATCTTATAATAGAGAAGAACATTGTTTTGGAACAATAAAGTCTGACTTTAATGCCCTGGCATAATATTATTAATTGGATAATCTTAAACAAGTGACGTTTCAGAATCTCAGCTTCCTTGTCTGAAAAAAAATAGATGATATTTTTGCTATTTATTGACCAGTGGTGCTGTTTTTCGAGTGAAATATATGAAAAGGATTTTATAGTGATAAAGCACTATTCAAATTAATGATAATTCTCTTTTCTTTTTTAATAACGTAATAAAGGCATTGTAATTTACTTACATATGATATGAAAGCACTCTGCATGCCCTTTAAGTCTTTTCTTAAATAATAATCTTAAAGATTATCCTTCATATAGATATATATGCATTATAAATGTATGCATATATAATATATACACATATGGTACAATATAAAAATCTATGGATTTCATCATGTTTTATTGAGTTTATATGTAGAAAGAAGGGTATTTTTTTCAAAACCAGGCCACTTTCTTTTTTTTTTTTTTTTAAAGCAATTGGGGTTAAGTAACTTGCTCAAGGTTACACGGCTAGTCATTATTTATGTGTGGGTGCTCATTTTCTGAGGCCGGATTCGATCTCGGGTCATCCCAACTCCGAGGCCGGAGCTCTTACTCACTGCGCCACCTAGCCGCCCCTTTTAGGGCAATTGGGGTTAAGTAACTTGCCCAAGGTCACACGGCTAGGTTTTTGTTTGTGTGG
This sequence comes from Gymnobelideus leadbeateri, assembly GCA_011680675.1. Classification (NCBI taxonomy): domain Eukaryota; kingdom Metazoa; phylum Chordata; class Mammalia; order Diprotodontia; family Petauridae; genus Gymnobelideus; species Gymnobelideus leadbeateri. Next base: position 40,857 of record WOXC01009793.1, read on the forward strand.
GTTAAGTGTCTGAGGCCGGATCTGAACTCAGGTCCTTCTGACTCCAGGGCCGGCACTCCACTCATTGTGCCACCTAGCTGCCCCAACCAGGCCACTTTCATAAGCAAGTCTACCGTGACAATCACTGATAATTGGAATTGTATCTGTACAATCCACCAAATGCATTAAAGTTCTGAATGTCAAAAATGTCATTATTACAACAATCTGGATATGTAAAGCAAAGATTTCAACATTTTAATATAGATTGAGGCTTGCTAATATAAATAGGAACAAACATTTTCTTGTCTAAAAATATTATTATTGAGAAATCATATCAACTTTCCTTTCTAAGCTATTGTTGTCATTAGGATGCAGGCAGGAAGATTTTTATTTGAATAACATTTATTGTATATTGTGCTATTTGATTATATGTCCAACTCTCAGTTTTACTGTACTCTCCTTTATGAGTCAATTTCATAGAATTTAGGCCACACCTGAACAAGAATTCTCTCTATTGCATGTTTATAACCTTTTTTTAAAGAACTCTAGCCTTTTAGAACTAATTTCCTGAAGCAAACTGCTATACTATCAGGGAGCTATAAAGTTTTGGTTAAAAATTTTCCCCCCTAATAACCTAATACTCCAATAGAGATGTGATCTTATCAATTTGGGTAATCATTCCGATGATGGAGATTGCAACCCTCCATAAGTGATTCCCAAATTACCATGATGCATGTCTTTTTTCTTAAAGATTTCCTGGATAATTCTATAAATTATCCAGTAGATAATCCTGAATTCCTATAGAATCTTCATGATGACATCTATAGGCCCATATCATCATTTTTTAAAACAAAAATTAACTGATTCCTTACTGGGTCCAAGTCTTTGATTGTTGGGAAAAGTTTCTTTTCTGTTCTGTAGATAGCAAGGAACTATTGTCCTCTTGGATGGTCCAGTGTTATTTTTTCTGGAATATCCTTTTAATTGCCTTCTCTAAAAGTGTTTACTTATGCGTCTTCTTCTTCTGATCTGTGCCATTCTTTTCTTTATTCTATTCTTCTGACATAATTTGGCATTCTTTTCTCTCTCTGCATTGCCTTATCATTCTTCTTTCCTTCTAAATTGAAATCTTTCATCCATTTGAAAAATAGCACTTTTGTTCCTCAGTTACTCCATTTACAAATGAAAGAAATATCACTCATGAATAGTTAGGGTTAATTTTCTGTATTTCTTTTTTCAAATTTTCAAATGAAAATTTTGGTAATAGTGCAAACTGTTATTTATTTAGCCACTGGTGAGTGGTGTGATTGTTAATGAAAACTCAGAGTATAATTAACAATTACACAATCACCACATTTCAGCATGCTGGGATTTTCTTTTTGTGGAAATCAATCATTTTCCTCCCTGTAGTGTTTCCTTCTGTTCCTCATCATTCCTTTATTATGAGACTCCTCATCCCCTCCCCCAACAAAAACACCCACCTTTTTCCTTTCTTTTTCTCTCTTTATTTTTTTTTCCCACATCTTAATCTGGGTGTGGGGGGACAGAACAAACAATGATCCTTCTTGATTAAAGGATGAAAAGTTCTCAGGTGAGAAAGAAATACGAAATGAGCACAGAATCAAAATCAGTTACACAGTTGGAAGGAAACTCAGATCATTCATTCTACAGAACCTCAGCATTGAAAAGGATCTCAAAGGTCATCTAGTCCAATTCAAACCTAAATATCTAGTCCTTCATCAGACACAGTGCTGAAACTCATTTCTGTTCTTAATATTTCCTATTGTTTGGATGTCTTGTTTTGGTATTTTTTTTTTTTGGTTGTATCTACCTCTCTGAAATGTTTCTTCAATTTTTTTTTCTGACATCTAGACCAAGTCTAATCCTTTCTTCATGAAATGACTTTTTACACACCTAAATTCAGCTATCTTTTTTTGGTTGTTTGTTATTTTTTTTTTTGGAGGGTAGAAAGCAGGGCATTGGGGTTAAGTGACTTGCCCAAGGTCACACAGCTAGTAAGTGTTAGTGTCTGAGATCGCATTTGAACTCAGGTCCTCCTGACTTCAGGACCCATGTATTCTATTCAGGACCAGTACTCTATTCATTGTTTCATCTAGCCACCCTGAACGACAGCTATCTTATCCCCTTTATTTATTTATTTATTTTGCATTCTAAGTGTTCTCAGTTCCTAATACTGGCCTTACAAGGTATTGTTTCTATTCACATTTACTATCCTGACCATTCTTCATTACTTGTAAATGTTATTTCTAAAATCTGGCACCAAGAAGTCTAGCTATGACCTGAGTACAGCAGAGTACAATAAGACTCTTACCATTTTTTGGGCTAGACATTCTGCCTGTCTTAAAGCCAGCATAAATTGAGATTTTTGAGTGTCACATCACAATGTTGCCATATTTAGCAGCTACTCTACTCAAAAGTTGATTTTTCCCCCTCACAAACTGTTGCCTCTCTCAGCTTCATCTTCCTAGACTTCTTTGTTTTACTTAAAAAAAAAAAAAATATATATATATATATATATATTCAAAGGCTTTATAATGATCTTTATAGAAGTTTTTTATATTTGACCCATTATTCTAATATATTCATAATCTGTTGAATTCTTGTCACTTCATTCAATAATCTATCATGTCATCTGCATATGAACTAATCACTATTTTTATATTGCTGTCTGAAGATTGCTAAAATTCTAAAGAGTATCAAGCTAAGGACAGACACTTAGAAAACTACACTCGAAAATTCCTTCAAGTGTGACATCAGTGTATAAATGAATAGACTTTAGGTCATGTCATTAAATCACATGTAAGTACCCCTATGCGTACTATCATCTAGTACATATTCCTCCAACTTGTCAACAAGAAAATCATGAAAATTTTGTCAAATGCTAACATTCAGTATAACTAATATTCAATGTTCATAAATCTGATAATGAAATAGAAATGGAAAGGATTCTTGTTTAGGCATGTTGGATTCTTTTAATCTGCCTAGCAACTTTGCTTTCCTCACTCAACCCCAATAGAAATTATAATATTCTGCTTAAATCTCTTCTATATAAATTCTCATAAAACCATACTGGATTTGAGTGACTATCATTTCCCTTTCTGAATGTATACATATTATTCTTTTAAAAACATGCTCTAAAATTTATCTAGGCATCACAGTTGAGTATAAGAACTTATATTTTGGAGACTCTATTCTATTTCTTTTTATTGACTACACTAAAGCCTTTTGACTATGTGGATCACAACAAAATATGGCAAGTATTCAACAAAATGGGAATACCAGATTATTTTACATGTCTCCTGAGGAAACTGTATGAGGCTCAAGAAACAATAGAACTGAACATGGGATTGTTGATTGGTTTAAGGTTGGATAAGGCATATGACAAGGCTGTATAATGACACTTTAATTATCTAACTTATATGCAGCATACATCATGTGAAATACTAGAAGAGATGAATCAAAAGCTGGGATTAAGGTTGGCAGGAGAAATATCAACAATCTCAAATTTGTAAATGATACCACTCTAATGGAAGAAACTAGAGAAGAATTAAGAAGTCTCTTGATGAGGGTTAAAGAGTAGAGTATCAAAGCTGGCTTGAAGCTTCACATCCAAAAAAGCCCAATCTTGGAAGCTGGTCCCATCACTTTCTGGAAAATAAAGAGAGAAGAAATAGAAGCAGCATCAGACTTTATATTCTTGGGCTCAAAGATAATTGTAGATGACAATTGCAGCCATGAAATTAAAAGATACTTGCTCCTTGGAAGGAAAGTTATGGCAAATCTGGGCAGCATATTAAAAATAAAGAGATATCACTTTGCCAGCAAAGGTCCATATAGTCAAAGGTATGGTTTTTCCAATAGCAGTGTATGTCTATGAGAGTTGGACTATAAGAAAAGCTGAACACCACAGAATTGACACTTTGGATTTATGGTACAGATGAACACTTTTGAGAATCCCTTGGATAGTAAGGGGGTAAAGTCAGTCAAAACTTAAAAAAAATTTATTTAGGCTCTTCACTGGAAGATCAAATACAGAAACTGAATCTTAAATATTTAGATCAAAAATGTGAAGACAGGATTCAATGGAAAAACCCTGATTCTGGGAAAGATTGAAGGCAAAAGGAAAAGGGAATGGTGGAGGATGGGATGGATAGATAGTATCATGAAACACAAGGAACTTGAACATGGGCAGACTCTGAAAAATAGTGAAAGAGAGAGGCCATGGGGTCACAATGAGGAGATGATTGAATAACAACAAATTTCCTTTTAAAAAGTGAGGTGTATACTGATCCTGATTCTTATGTTATCTCTTCTGTTCACCATGATTTTTGAAAAATCATTATATTGTAGACCAGAATAGCATGTAATTTTTACTTGATGACCCTAGAATGAGGTTTGTCTGAGCCTGGGAACTTAAATTTATAGAGTACAGATAATTGCTCTCTTATTAATACTTCATTTCCATTGGTTTTGTCTCTTTGTTAACCAATTTCTTTTGTTTTTTATTCTATGATTCCAGTTCAAAGATTATTCTCCTTGAAAGAGAAAATAAAGGAAAGGAAATTAAGAGTGAAATACTGCTGACTTTCCATTTTAAGTAGTTTACCTTTAACTGACAGCAGTAAGAAGAATATTATGTGCATCTTAAGGAATTCAATGTCTTTTGTGTGGTTTCATCAATCATTTAACAGTATGTATTTAAGTACATATGTCGTTCCAAACAATGTACAGCATTGAGGATAAAAGTCCAGAGAGTGATACAAACTCTTCTCATAAGGAGCTTACATTCTAGTGAAGAAGCATGCTTCTAAGGAAGGACAGAGAGAACAAACATCTATGTAGCACCTCCTGAATGTCAGGCATTGTGATGATATTTGTTTACAAATGTTGTCTCATTTGATCCTCATAACAACCCTGTGGGATAGGTGCTATTACTATTCCCATTTTACAGTTGAGGAAACTAAAGCAAATAGAGGTTAAGTAACTTACCCAGGGTCACACAGCTAATAAGTATATGATGCTTGATTTGACCTCAGTTCTTCTTTATTCCAGACTCCTTTAGCTCTCTCTCTCAACATATGTAGCATACATTATATAAAGTTAGTAAATACAAACATAACCAAAGTGTTTATATATAAAATAATATGGCAGGAATAGCACTGGCTTTGTGATTTACCAATAGTGATAATATTTTTTGGGGGGGAAGGCAGGGCAATTGGGGTTAAGTGACTTGCCCAAGGTCACACAGCTAGTAAGTGTGTCAAGTGTCTGAGGCTAGATTTGAAGTCATGTCCTCCGGACTCTAGGGCCATTTCTCTATTCATTGCACCACCTAGCTGCTCTGATAGTTAATATTCTTGATATGTCACAAAACTATCCCCATCACATTCCAGACTCAAACAGAGTCTGATCTGGCAGATGAACAAATGTCTGCTTCAAAGTTACTCTTCAAAGAAGCAATAAGCCCACACTAAATGGCCTCTCATTTAATATCGTCTGCTGGTCCATAACTTCACTTCTTGGAAGAGGAGTAATGATATACATTTATCATGTCATCCAGCTATGTACCCAGACCCTTCTACCATCTACCCTGACACTGTGGTAGTGCTTTTCCTCAACTAGACTAGCAATAACCTCACTAAACTTCTGGAATTCATCTTCCTTTCCCCTGCAGAAGTGAATTTGACCCAGTTTTTGACTTCCATCTCTTGTACTAGTTATAGAATAAGTACAAGCTTATCTACCATTATCCCTTCCCCCAGATAAATAGGAAATGCTTTTATCTTATCCAGTTATCTAGTAAATACCTCCAATACACACACACACACACACACACACACACACACACACACACACTCCTTCTGGGGAAAAAAACCCACACAATTCATATGACTATTAATAACTTAGATTTCTTCCTTAGAAAATTGCCTATCCATATCTTTTGATCTTTTTATCAGCTGGGTAGTGGTTCACATTCTTATAAATCTGAATCAGTTCCTCATATATCTTAGAAATTAGACTTCTAGAAGAGAAACTTGCTGCAAAGAATCGACCCCTCCCCTTATGAATTTTATACACTGACTTTATTTGTGCAAAATCTTTTTAATTGTATGTAATAAAAACTGTCCATTTTATGCTCTGTTATCCTCTTTACTCCTCCCCCACACTCGTTTCTTAAAAAATAAACTTTTCCTTAATCCAGAGACCTGAAAGTTAGTTTTTTCCTTGTTCCTCTGTGTCTATGTGGTCATCCTTTTTGTTTAAGTCATATTTCCATTTGGCACTTAATTTGTGTTAATTGTTAGTCTCTACCTTGTTTTGTCTAGAGAACTTTTCAGTTTTCCTAGAAGTTCTTGTCAAATTTAGAGTCCTTATCTCAGTGACTTGCATTTTTGGGTTTATCAAATTCTATGCTACAAGATTCATTTGCTTCTATATATTATGGATCTGTTTCCATTGTTTGACTTCTTTATTTCTTAACCAATATTTTGAAACTAAACAGTTTTTATTATTAGTTTCATAATATTCTTTGATATCTAGTATTGTTAAGACTTCTTCCTTCCCACTTTTTTCATTATTCCCTTTGAGATCCTTGACCTTTTATTCTTCCATATGAATTTCATTATTAATTCCTCTGACTTTTTAAATAACCCTTTGATAATGTAATTTATATGGCACTGAAATAATAAATCAAATTAGCTATATGAAATTTTAGATATGTGTACATATATATATATATATATATGTATACACACATATATTCTCTTCCCTTTTCCCCTATACCCTCCCCTTTGCCTTTGCTTTCTTCTCTTAAGATCATCAAAAAATAACAAAACCAGTCCTAGGTCCCCTGTCTTATTTAACTCCTATGACACTGGATGATATTAGGGGTCTGAAAGGACACTTACATCATCTCTCCCTATGAAAATAGAAATACTTAATCCTTATTTTCCCCTTCTTATTGCTCACTTGTATGTATCTTTTTATGCTTCTCTTGACCCTTATATTTGTAGTTCAGTGTTACTACATCACTCTCATCTTTTCATTACAAAGGTTTCGAAGTCCTTTATTTCATTTATGATCTATTTGTTTTTCGTCTTTAGGAATACAGGGGTGTGAAAGTGTCAGTGTATTGAATTAAGGGCACATTATGAAGAACTTTAAGTGACAAATAAATTGTTTTACATTTGATCCTGGGGTTAATGAGGAAATCATTGTGTAGTGGAGTGACATTTTCAGACCTATAATTTAAATAAATTAGTTGGGAATCTGAGTGTAGGATAGATTAGAGTGGGAAATGATGATGGCTACATAGATAGACATACAGATAGATAGATAGATAGATGATAGATTTAATCTATCTACATATATGTATGTATCCCTACTGTTTATGCACATAAATATAGATTTACAAGGACTTATGTACATATATTTGCACTTATTAAGTTTATATTTATACTGTATATACTTTTATATATGCTAGATGTCCCTGTCATTAGAATGGAAGCACATTGTGAACAAGGATTGTGACATTCTTTTTACTTGTATACCCAGCAGTGCCTGTCACATAGTGCTTAATAAATGTTTGTTAATTAATTGATTCTCTACCAACAGTCCAAAAAATAAGCAAATAACAAAGCCTTTAAATAGAGCATCATAGCCCAGCAAATAAGAGAAAAGGGAGCAATAGTACCTTTGTCATTTTCCCATACATGAAGTTATAGAATTCCTTCCAAATTCCTATTCTAGTGGTAGGAGAAGACTCATTTTCAATTTCCAATGTGATTGCATTGTGATTCCATCACTTCTCATTACTCCATCTTTCCTCAATAAGCTTTTCTTTGGTACTCCTTGCCTCAACCCCTTGTTGATCTTTTGTCAAGGGCCTAGGTCCCCAGGCTACTTCTATATTGTTCTGTCTATAGAGACAGCATCCTATGAAGACCCATCTTTTCCAATTATTTTCTGTCACCAATAATGCGCTTCATGATTTATCTAATAAATTTGTTGCTGCCATCTGCTGAAGAAGTTATTTTGCTCCAGCTTTTTCTCCCTCCAAGGGAAGAGTATATAGAGGACCATAGTCTTCAACTAACTCCATAAACAGTAGTGGAGCAGAAATATAATCCCTCTCCACTCCTGCCATCCCTACCAGAACTAAAATATCACATTCTAAATCTTTCTAAGTATTGGATTCCTTTTGAGGTACTTTGTACAATGGTGTCAAAGGAGGTAACATAGCAGTATAGTCCCAATTAAGGTCAAACAATCAACATTTATCAAGTACCTCATATATGCTAGGGACACAAAAAGAGGGAAAAAGACAGTCCTTGCTCCCAAATAATGTATAATCCAAGGAGTTATGAGACTAATATTGGTCCTTACTTTTCCAAGTCATCTTAAGGGTATAAAACACTTCAGCAATAAGTAAGCATGTGTCACTCAAAAGTGTGAAAACAATTTCATGCTCGTTGCCTCCATTTCAGTTTGCCATCTGGAGTCCCCAAAGGCAAATTTTAAGTGGTGACACAGGAATGGCTAAGTTACAAGAGCTATTGATTTAGAATTTTCCCTCCAACCTCTGAGGAAGTTGCTGAAGGTCTGAACTGCTTTGGGTAGCCTTGAAATAAGAGTAGCAATTAGTAGACTATTATGAGGAGCCAGAAGTAGATTATCTTAAGTGTTATGTGTTTTATTTCCTAAGAATCCCTTGAGCTCACTGATGTTATTATAGCTGGTCTAAGAGTTATTACAAAATATTACTACTCTTCTTTGAGACTACAGTAGCTAGCACACTGTCAGTTCTTAATTTAGGTGGGTTCATCATATACAAAACATCTTTTAGGAAGCTATCAAAGCCTTCAAAAAAACCACAACAGCTATCAAGACCTTTTTTTAAAATTTTGATTCCCACCCTTTACCTCACAATAAGAAGGCAACCCTTATTTCCAAATGGGATAGGCAAATACATTCCTTTCAACCTCTATAATTTCCCTAGCCAGGATCTAGGTCATGTAAAATGTCTTAAAGTTTTGCTAAAACCCAAAAAGTTACTTAGTAACAACTTAGAATTGGAAAAGTTGTGATTTTTGCTTTGTATTTGTACTACCACAATAAACGTACCTTATCCCATTAAATATATTACCTTCATATTAACTTTAAAGACCACATTTTTTTAATCTAGTGTGATATAAAAGAGAGAATATTCGATGTGGAGTAAGAAGATCTGGTTTTGAATACTGGACCCCAAATTTTCAGGCTGCATAATCAAAGATCTCTCTCTTTAGTTCTCTATGCCTCAATTTTCTCTTATGGAAAATTGGCAGCAAGATAATCCCTCTGTTGTTCACAGGGTCGTTGTTGAAAAGTCATTGGAACCCTTAAAGTAATGCATAAATATGAACTGTGACCCTTTGTTAACTTAAAGCATTAAGGAGAGCCCAGGAACATTTGGAAATCTTCAACATAAATGGAGACTGCTCTTTAATATGAACTTGTCCCTTCAAATATGAAAGTTGGTACTCTTGAGTTTAGAGGTAATAAATCATGGATTGGTAAATTCCATCTGGCTGAATTTTTTTCCTCCAGAGGAATATAAATAGATGCCAAATGTTACCCTTATTGAGATGAAAGCACAAGTGAGAAAATACAGTTATATTTAAGATACAAAGAAGCATTCATTAGAAAGCGATAATTCAGATATTTTAATATGTACAAGTCAGTAAAACATTAAGCTTTCCATATAAAATTCATTGCTTTTAGATTATATGTGCTCAATTTTGAAAGAAAAAAAGCAAGTGATTAATCAATAGGTCTTGAGAAAATGATTGCTCTTCATTGCTAAAAGATGAATTGATCAGTAGAAATAAAAGCAAAGAGTTAAGAGCAATTTGCATAATGATAGACCTAGAGACAGAAAAATCTAGGTTCAAATCACACCTTGGACATGGGACTCTGGACTAGTTTCTTATATTTTGGGCTCAGTTCTTTATCTCTTAAAATAATAGAATTGCATAAGGTGGCCTTTAAAATCCTTTTTAGCTTAAAAACCTATAATCCTATGTTGCTATGTAAACAAGCAGTATTAGAATAATAGATTTGTAGTTGAAAGACACTTGCCCAGAGACATATAGTTAGCAAATTTGTGAGGCATCAAATTTGGAGGAATCAAAAGAAATTAGGAAAATATTTTCAGTTTTAAAATTGATTTACAGAATAAGGTCAGGCAGGAATAATGTTGACAATGAAGTTTGTGATATTAGGTTACCATCTTTAGCTAAGCATGTTGGGGTAAGAGAACAAAACAGAGTACAGAAAAATAGGGCTAAAACTGTCACCTGCTTTCCTAAGCAGCCCTGTTGTGTGGGATCACATCATTGTGTGATGATCCCGCATTCAGAGAAGAGAGGTGGTGCCAGCATGCTGCAATACAGGTCTTGAAGGAGACTCTTGTTGAGTTATCAATCTTTTCCTTTCTACTAATTCAAAATGAAGACCATCTTTCCCATACAAGAATTACATTTGCTCAGGTCTGGCCTCAGACACTTAATGCACAAACAAACAAAAAACCTAGCCGTGTGACCTTGGGCAAGTTACTTAACCCCAATTGCCCTACAAAAAAAAATTACATTAATTACATTTGCTCAGTTGTGTATTTATCCTGTCCCTCCAGAAATCTTATCTGTTTATTTTCCCCCCTGCAACAGTGGCTATATCTATCCTATATTCTATCCTATATTCTATCTTCCCATACCTTAGAGACCCTTTCTCCCTGGGTGCCTCATGATAAGCCAAAAGACTTTGGATATGACATATTTGATTGCAAATGCAGTTTCTGTTACCTGTATGTTTTTGGGTAGATGACTTAATTGGAGAGGAGAGGAGAAGAGAGGAGAGGAGAGGAGAGAGAGAGAGAGAGAGAGAGAGAGAGAGAGAGAGACTTTAAATTCATTATAGTGATACAGTTCCAGAGGTTTAATATCACTCAAAGGAAAACTTTAGGGCAATGATCATTTTGCATATAATATGCAGGAGATGGGGCAAGGAATATCTATGTCACTGATCTTAACTCCACCTCATTGAAGAATTAGATCTATTCTGAAGCAGCAAGCAAATGTTTGAACATCTTTTTTCAGATATATAACCCTATAATCCATAGCCTTTGAGACTTCTATAATTTTCATAAGATTTGAGGTACTCTTTGATAGCCTAGTTAGAGAAGGAACTCACAGGTCCAAATCTCAAATAGATACACACACCTGTTATATTTTGGAGAAAGGAATTATCATCTAATAAAATAATCAGATGACTTTTTTATGCAAAAGAGGTCTAAAACTGCATAACCATGAATATTTCTTCAGAGATAGGTTTCACAACTGTGCATATCATCTAGATTTGAATTTCATATCAATCTAAATTACGAATAATTTCCCGATATTCATAGATTTTTAACCTGGGGTTATTTGCATTGAGGAAGAAAATAAAAGAACATGCTAAATCACTTTTCAATATCTTCAACAATTGTTTAGGGCAAAAGAAACATAACCATTCTCTAAAGAGTAATAAAAGGAGTCTGTATATATTACAATCATATGAAATGAAAAGCATTTACTGAATCATTGCTTGAAGGACTATTGAAATGAAACCTTGAAAGAAATAAGGGGAAAAAAGATAAAGATTCTACAAATTTGGTTTGCTTCAAGAGAAACCAAAGGGAAGGATATATTCTTCAGTACTTGATTAAAATTATGGCACTTTAGAAAATTGGAGACTAAAACCATCAGAGTTCCTTAAAAAATAAACTGGAAAAAATGAGAAATGTCAAAGTTTAGGAATAAGTTTTATTAAAAGGTTTCATTGGAAAATATCAAATTTAATCTTTGGTGAAAGTTCATAGCCAGTGGCCTATTTAAGCCCAATTCTCTCTCTCTCTCTCTTTCTCTCTCTCTCTCTCTCTCTCTCTCTCTCTCTCTCTCTCTCTCTCTCTCTCTCAGTGTCCCAAAGCAAAGTTCCCTGGGAGACAGAATAATTGTTCTCAACAAAATGAACAAAGACAACTGAAATGGAAATGGTCACATAGTGACTCTGTTTTAGTGATAATTGTTGCCCACTTGATGATTTTGAATTCTGTATTGAGAATATCTAATTTCCCAGCCTCAAAAGTCTAGGGAAATAGTTAATAGCCCTTAGTAACTTGTCAATGATTTCTTATCCATAAATTTATCTAAACCTTTCATAAACCATTTTTAAAAAATTTTCATCATGTCTAGCTTCTTTAGAGTAACTCCTTCCATGGTCATCATTGTGCTAAATCAGACATTGTTGGTGCTCTTCTTGTTGTTAAACCTGAATACTTCTGGTTTCTAGAAACTTCCTGTATGTATTTTCTGGGCTCTATGACCAAATTTATTTATGTCTTTCATTATGTCACAGGCTCTTAAAATTTAATACTGACAACATTTCATCTGTTCAGACTAAAGAATCTCTGAACAATCACAATTTTGAAGAATGATAGATATTTTTCTTTCTGCTTTTATTTATATTTCTTGTTAATTCTTAGCACTTGACAATCATTTGAATACTGAAGCAATGTACTGGGCTGATGTTAACACAGGAGGAAGTCAATAGTAAAAGTAACTTTAGAGACCAGTTCATCTAATCTCTGTATTTTCAAGATGAAGAAGCTTAAATGCAGAAACTATGACAATAAAAACTAACATTTGCATAGCACTTTAAGTGTTACAAGGTACCTACTCCACAATAGCTCTTCGAGGTCAGTAGTGTAAGTGTTTTAATAATGAGGGAACTTGGGCTCAGGGTCTAAATAACTTCCCAGGATCTTACAAATAGATTTTGGAGCCAGGATTTGAATCCAAGTTAAGAAAAAGGAGAAAGATCAAAGGTCAAGGGCTGGAAGGGGTCTGACAAGTCATCTGTTTAAAGATTGCCCATTTGTCAAATGAAGAAACCGAAACCTAGAGAGACTAACTGACTTGCCCAAGGTTACATTAGTAATGAACAGCAAAAAAAAGGTATTCCAATGTTTGTCTTTTTACTATGTCATGATGCCTTTAAACCAAAAGTCATACCATCTGTTTTCTCTTTGTCCAGTGAACATATTCAACTATATTTTCTCTAAAGGTCACTTCTAGTTCTGGAATCCTAAGTGACTTGGCCAATGTCACATAGGAAGTGCTTGGCAAAGTCATCAGTATAACCCAGATACCCTGACTCTCAGTCAAGTTATCCTGGACTGAATATAGGAGAATCAAGTACAGCATGGAGAACACAGAAATTCTGTTTTCTAGTTTATATTTTCAAAACACAGTTTGATGTTCAAAAGAAAAAGAGTCACTTTAAAGGATTCTCCCTTAAGAGACAGTTGAAAAGTATTTGACCTGAGAGCAAAGGTTTTTGTACACAGATCTGAGCAATAGGTGGTAGGAGGGGGGATCCCACAGTCCTTACCCACAGGAAGGCAGAATAACCAGAAATGGAACACATATGTACTGCATCATTCTAATTTGATTGAGGAAAGAGACTATCTTGTAGACCATAGGGCTGAAGGACCCCTGCCATGTTGAGGGAGTTGCTTCTAGGTCAGTCAGGACTACATGGGTAGAGAAGGAAGCTCAAAAGTCATGCTGGTTGTCTTCAGTCTGAAGTAAGAAGCAGGTGTTTCTGCTCATTCAAAACTCATCAGCAAATGAGGGAGAACTCTTCAGCATTTCTGAGAAAGCTAAGCAGCTAATTAAGACCTTCACAGCAGGGACAGGGAGACAGACCTGAGGAGTGAGAGCTTTTTGCCCCTTGGCTGCCTTATGAACCAGAGAATCAGAGCAAGTAGAACTCTCAAGATGTCTGGCTGAGAAGACTGAGCTTGGTTTAATGAGAATGATGATTCAATTCTATGCAGATTTGTCATTTTTGGACATGATGAGCATAGAATCTTTTCACAAGAATTTAGTAAGTGATGGTTATGTGCCAGGAACTATTCTGGGTACTGAGTGAAAGAATCTTTGTTGTTAAGGATCTTACATTCTACCTGGAGAAGCCAAGTATATACAGAATAAATACAACATAATTTAAGGAGGGAGGACAATAGCAGTAGGGTACATGAAAGGCTTCTAGTAGGACTATTTCTGCAGCTGAGTTACAAAGAAAGTAAGGTATACTATGAATGGGGATCAAGGAAGTAGAGCAGGCCAACGGGTGGCCAATGCAAAGAAAATGATATGGGGGATTTGGGTATCATGTGTTAGAAGCAGCAAATCATCCAATTTGGCTAAATGTAGACAAATGTATATTTTATTATTACATTTTAAAACACAGTCAATATGTGTCCCATAGGAATTTTTTTTTTTGCTTTTTTGCTTTTTTGGAGGGGAGAAGGTGGGGCAATTGGGATTAAGTGACTTGTCCAAGGTCACACAGCTAGTAAGTGTTAAGTGTCTGAGGCCGGATTTCAACTCAGGTCCACTTGACTCCAGTGCTGGTGCTCTCTATTCACTGCATCACCTAGCCACTTAGCCACCCCCCTAAACACACACATATACACATACACACACACACAGATTCTTATGTATGGATTAGAGACTTGTTTCTATTTGAGTTTGAAACCACTGGTGAAGAGAAAAGGGCACTGGATATAAAGCTCAGAGAAAGGCCAAACTTTCTTGTTTGAAAACTTGAACTTCATCATTATTCTCTTTAAAGTATTTTCTTTGCAACTGTTCCCAAGGTAGGAGGTATTGGTATAAGTGTTTAGAACTAGGACAAGGTGAATTGCCCTAAGTTATACAGCTCTTTGTCAGAGCTGAAATTGAAACATAGTGCCTTTGATTCCCTTTATGGTATTCTTTCAACTATAATTTATTACATATGCCAATAACAGCTTCTGGGTAGCACCATAGATAGAGGTCTAGTCCTGAAGTTAGAAAAGACATATTTTGGAATTCAAATCTGGCCTCAGACATTTACTAGCTATGTGACTAGGCAAGTAATTTAACCCTTTTTGGCTCAGTTTCCTCGTCTATTAAATGATCTGAAAAAGAAAGTGGTAACCCACTCCAGTATCTTTGCCAAGAAAATCCCAAATGAGGTCACAAAGAGTTCAACAAGACTGAAAAAAACTACACAACAAAAACAAAAGAAAAGAAAAATTTAACAAGAATTGAATGACTCTAGGGGCGGCTAGGTGGCGCAGTGAGTAGAGCGTCGGCCCTGGAGTCAGAAGGACCTGAGTTCGGATCTGACCTCAGACACTTAATGTACACACAAACAAAAACCTAGCCGTGTGGGCAAGTTACTTAACCCCAATTGCCCTCCAAAAAGCAAAAAAAAAAAAAAGAATTGAATGACTCTGAAATAATACAAGTGAATTTTTAAAATCATAGGTGAACATTTCAGTTCTGGGGATTCTACTTTCATTTGTAAATTTTATGGTGTAGATCAAAATGTTAAAAAGCTAAGATTTCAACATTAAGTCTTAGAGAGTGGTTTAAGTATTAGAGAGATTCAGTGGCTTGCTTGTGGTCTCACAGATAACTGGATGATTTGAATCCATGTCATGTAGAATTCACATCTAGTATTACATTTAGCTTACCCTCTCTGAAGTGCTAAATCAATAGGATTCACAATTAGACAAAAAAAAAAAAAAGCAAAAGATGAGCTATCCAAGAGGAGCAAGTCTCCATATTCTTCTAATTTAACCAGTCAACCAATCAGATGCCAACTTTAAGGTCTTCCTCAAGACATTTCTTCTCAATTAACATTTCATTCAGAATCCCCCCAAGGATAGTTTTAATCAAAGTTCCTACATTACTAATATGTAGTATAGAGTCTTATTCTTAAATTAATATAATCATCTGATTTTCTCTTGTTGCTTCATGTAGGTGTAATATCAGTGTTCGTTGTCACTGTCCTTTAATAAATGTTTTCAAAAATAGTTTCTGTTATCCCATAGTTGTAAAATTCAGGATGTTCTGTTCCTTGAGAAAAGATCTGGTAGGTGAAACATCCAGGATACTTGTTGTTAAATATGAAGTTTTTATCAGGAAAGTGAGGACATTATGAAGAATAGCAGCCATGTGAATAAAGAAGAGCTTTGTGAAAGCAAAGTTGGTGGTGTGAACTTGAGAAAAGACAGAACATCCAAAGGAGAAGCATTTAAAGATATGAGGAGTAGGGGGAGGAGGGCACATATTTGGAGATGTGTCTAAGAAAGGAGAAAGCAAAAGGGAATCAGACCTGGATAGTGGTATTGGATAAGTGAAGCTGTTACACACACAGGACAATGTTATATGAATATGGCATGATGATTCCAGGGTCATAGCAAGAGAGTGAAGTCAACCCCAATGTATCATTGTTGTGAGACTGGAAGAAAAGAATCTCAATAGGCAAATAGCATTGAACCCAAGTGCTGGCATATCATGAATCTGAACTGAGTGTTTTCATTTCCCACTATAATAATGAAGCAGTGTGATTAGTTGGTTATCATTTCCCTGGAGAAATAAGAGATGTAATTCTCTGCATAGAGGCAGATTTCACTAATATTGAATCTCTTGCTATTTACTTTCTAATTCTGTATTAATTAAATTTCATTTCTTTCCTTGTAGATTCGTGTTTCTTTTACATAGTCTGGCATAGAAGTTGTACTAGTGGGGGCTCAAGATATAGTCTAGAAAATCAATCACCTAAAACATAACAGTGAAGCTAGGAAGTATTGAAGATTCTGAGAGCTGTATGGAAAACCATGGGATCCAAAGTTCTACATAACAACGATAACCTACATTTATATCGTTCTTTTCAGGTTACATAGCACTTTCCTCACAATCTCACAATAACATAGATAAAGAAAGTGTAATTGTTCTCATTTTGCAAACGAATCAACAAATGAAATGTTAAGTAATGTGGCCAAGTGTGCAAAGCTTTTAAAAGAGGTATTAGAACATAAGATTCCCATGATAAGGGCAATTAGGTGGCACAGTGGATAGAACATTTGGCTTGGAGTCAGGAAGACTCATCTTCAAATCCAGCCTTAGACACTTACTATCTGTGTGATTCTGGGTAAGTCACTTAACTATGTTTGCCTTAGTTCCTTATCTGTAAAATGATCCGGAGAAGAAAACGACAAACCAGTCCAGTATCTTTGACAAGAAACCCCAAACTGGCTCATACAAAGTCAGACTCAACTGAGACCACAACTTGATACTTGTTCCACTATAGCACATTTTTTCTCCAACCATTTTGTACTTCTTGAAGGCATGGGGTATACTTCTATTATATATATCCTTCATAGTGACTAAGACAGTGTTGATTATATTATTATTGGTTACTAAATTATTCATGGGTCAAACATTGAAATCTTTTTAGATCATTCTATCTACCAGAATCCCAATAAACCTTCAAGGGTCCAGACTACTTTCATGTTCCCAAGAGGCATCAGATTATGTGGCTTCACAGAAATATGTGTACATATGTAGATATGCATATGTGTATACACATACAGAGACATGTGCATATGTACTTACTCTTTTCAAAATCATGGTTTCATTTTTTTTTCTGAATTACAGTCATTCACTACATTCCTATCTCTATCCTTTTGATTCATGCAAACCTAGCATAAGAGCCAGAATTAGAAAGAGCATTATACTCTTCAGAGTAAAGCCAAAGGCCAGTCACACATAAGGAGTACTTACTCAAGTTATAGGCTCAATTATTCAGGAACTAACATAAAGGGAGCTACTGCTGTCATCAATGTCATTTTCTAGAAGACAGGAGCGAGACATGATGATACATATACATTTACATGTACATATCTGAATGGGGAGGGGATGCAACTGAATATTAATCCCCCATTCACTGACAATTTCTCTCTTCTGAAATTTACTTGACTAATGATATAATTAGTATGGTAGTGGGGAACTTAGTTTAAATTAGAATCAAAATGTGCAAATCAAATACAGAGCTGAGACAGAAAACTCACAGTGTCTGATTTCTACTTTACATAAAAAATAATGTATGTATAGGAATTTAAATGTTTTTTAGGCAAAGAGCTTAGGTCCCTAAGAAGTCTAAGGTTATGGCACTCTTAGTCTTTGAATCTAGTTCTAAATGTGAGTTTCATACTCATGACAATGAACCAGGAAACCTTCTTTGGATCATTTTACTAATATATTATTCCTATAAATCCAAATTTCAAAAATATGTTACAGTGGATATGGATTTTTTTTAAACTTTGTATACGTTAGCTTCCCCACCACTCATTAAATAGCATGGGAATACCTGTCTTTTAACTTTTTTCTCTTATAGTCGTGAACAGTGTGACAAAATATTGTAGTTCCTTGGCATTCTAAGCAATGAGATGCAGGGTATTTTACCAGCACAAAGAAAATCTACTTTAAAATTAGAATTATTATTAGACTTTTCATCCTTACTGCTGAACTATGCAGACCCTTATCACATTACTACTGCATAGCCTAGAAGAAGGGTAATTGCATCATCAGTCTCTGTTGGTCTGTGTCTCAGCCCTTTTAACACAGTCATCCTTTCCATTACTTCAGGATTTCGTTTAATGTTCTCTTGGTTTGGAACCATAGGAACAGCAGGAATTGGGTGAATTACTAGTTGCAGATATACATGTGCTTTTTTTCAAATTGCTCTGGTTCCAAATTAAAGGGAATTTGATAGATTTGAATAAAAAATGCAGATCTTGCCTCATATGCTTAAGTGGATATTGGATTTTCACTTTAGACTGTTTATTTCAACTCTAAACAGGTAACTCAATCCACATTGTAAATAGATTAGAAAAGGAAAGTTGCCTGTACTATGCCATAAACCTTTTGACTTGAAAAGTAATTTGATTTAAGGAGCTATGTAAATTTAAAATTGGGATTGTAAGCTTAATGTTGACTTCTGAAAAGGAAATTTGAGGATTTTCTTTTTAAAAGTGTGTTGGTTTCTTTTCAGATATTGTTATTGAAATCTAAAAGTGATAAAGTATGTATATATGCATGCTTGTTCATACACACATAATTTTTTCAGTTTTTTTTAGTTTATTTATTTATTTTTAGTTTACCTCATTCATTTCTACAAGATTTTGAGTTACAAATTTTCTTCCCATTTTTCCCCTACCCACCACCCCAAAACAGCGATCTCACTGAATATCCCCTCCCCCAATCTGCTCTCTCCTATATCTTCCCCGATCCCCCTCTGACTTACCAGTAGGTCATGGTGGGTCTCTATGTCCCAGTGCATGTATATCTTATTTAACAATTACATGTAAAATAATAATAATAATAATATATATTTTTAAGAATTTGATTTTAAACCTTTGAATTCCAGATTCTTTCCCTACCTCCCTCATCACCCACCTTTACAGGGAAGATAAGCTATTCAAAATAGGTTATACATGTGTAGCTATGCAAAACATTTCCATAGTGGATATATTATGAAGGACTGACTATATTTCCCTCCATCCCATTCCACCCCCCACTTGTTCTATTCTCTACTTTTATCCTGTCCTTTTGCAAAAGTGCGTGCTTCCAACTTCCCTCCCCCCCAGCCTGGCTCCCTTATATCATCCCTCCTCTCATCTCCTTCCCCCTATTCTCCTGTAGGGTGAGATACCCTATTTAGTGTTTATGTCATTCCCTCTCTAAGCCAAATTCATTGAGAATAACATTGACTCATTCCCTTTTGCCTTCCTGTTCTTCCCTCCATTGTAACAGTTTTCCCTTGCCCCTTCTATATGAGATATTTTACCCCATTCTATCTCTTCCCATCTACTCTCATTATATTCCTTTTTCACCTCTTAATTTCATGTTTTAAGTATCATCCCTTCCTATTCAACTGGTGCTGTACCCTATGTGTATATATACCTGTATACATATATACACATACTCACATATGTAATCATATGCCCATATGCCCTCCTATATAGACATATATAGGTATGTATACATACATATGTGTGTATATCTTTCTATTCTCTTCAACTATTCTCATATGAGAAAAGTTTCATAAGTTACAATTGTCGTTTTTCCATGTAGGAATAAAAGTAGTTCAACTTTGATAAGTTCCTTATGATTTCTTTTCCCTGTTTACCTTCTCATGCTTCTCTTGCTTTTTATATCTGAATGTCAAATTTTCTATTCAACTCTGGTATTTTCATCAAGAATGCTTGAAAGTTCTCTGTTCCATTCAATGACCATATTTTCCCCTGAAACATGATACTCAGTTTTGCTAAGTTGGTGATTCTTGGTTTTAATCCCAGCTCTTTTGACCTTTAGAGTATCATATTCCAAGCCCTTTGATCACTTAACATGGAAGCTGCCAGAGTCTGTGTTATCCTGCTTGTGTTTCCACAGTATTCATATTGTTCCTTCCTGGCTGCTTATGATATTTTCTCCTTGATCTGGGAACTTTGGAACCTGGCTATAATATTCCTAGGAGCTTTCTTTTGGGGATCTTTTGTAGGAGGTGATGAGTGTATTCTTTCAACCTCTATTTTTCTGCCTGGTTCTAAAACGCCAGGGCAATTTTCCTTGAGAATTTCTTGGAGGATGATTTCTAAGTTCTTTTCTTGATCATGGCTTTCAGGTAGTCCAATAATTTTTATCTTATCTCCTGTGGATCTGTTTTCCAGGTCAGTGTTTTTTTTTTTTTTAATGAGATATCTCACATTGTCTTCTATTGTTTTTTTTTCATTTCTTTGTATCTGTTTAATAGTATTTTGATTTCTCATAAATTCACTGGATTCCGTTTGCTCCAGTCTAATTCTGAGGGAATGATTATCTTCAGTGAGTTTTGAGATTTATTTTCCATCTGGAAAGTTCCGCTTTTTAAGGCATTCTTCTCATTGCCTTTTTGAGCCTCTTTTGCCATTTGAGTTAGTCTATTTTTTAAAGTGTTATTATCTTTAGTCAGGTTGTTGACTCTCATTTTATAATTTTCTTGCATCATTCTCATTTATCTTCCAAACTTTTCCTCCACTTCTCTTATTTGGTTTTTCAAAATCCTTCTTAAGCTCCTCTGTGGCCTGTAAGCAGCTCTTATTTTTCTTGGAAGCTTCTGGTGCAGAACTTCTGACTTTGCTGTCTTCCTCCTGTTCCATGCATTGATCCTTTTAGTCCCCAAAAAAAGGAATCCAGATTTGGACCTCTGTGCTTGTCTTGCTTCCCTTGTTTGCTCATGTTGCCACTCAATTTCTTGACTTTTGAGCTTTTTGCCACAGTAAAACTCTGCTACCACAGCAGGGAGCTTTGTTTCAATAGCTGGGGTTATTGCAGGTGCTGGAGCTTGGGTGCCTTTTCTGAAGCCTCCACACACTCTGGCAAGCTGGTCACACACCCCAGGACCTCCACCCTAAACAACAATCTAGATCCAAGCAGGTTAAAGCAAGAGCGATTTCCCCTCAGACTGGTGTCTCTGTCCCCCTATAATCTGCAGACCAGGAGCTCTGAAGCAGCCACATGGCAATGGCTGCAGCCACAGCAACTCATCCACTTCTCCCTCCAGAGGGTAAAGGTCTGACCACACTCCTGAACTCCCAGTTCACAAAGTTCTCACTCCACTGCCCTCTCACTTTGTCCTTAGTATCTATGGGTTGATAATTCCAGAAGCTTCCTCAGCTGCTGGTGATCTGAAGTCCCTCCTGCCAGCCCATAGTTGGGGCCACTCTGAGGCTAAAACCTCGGGCTCCCGCAGTGCTGGGCTCAACTTCCAACATGCTGCACTGGCTACTTCCTGTAGGCCTGCCAGGCTGTCCTCAGAAGGAGGTTAGCTTCTCTATGTCATTTTATGGGTTATATAGCTCCAAAGTTTGTTCAGAGTCACCTTTTACATGAATTGGAGGAGGTACCACACATATAATTTTAAAGACTAGCAAAACTATGTTCTCTGCTTGATTCAGAACTTTGTCTTTTTTTTTCTTTAAAAAATATGTTATTTATATATTCTTAGTTTTCAACATTTGTTTCCAAAAGATTTTGAGTTACAACTTTTCTCCCCATCTTTCCCCTACCCTCACCCAAGATATCAAGCCTACTGAGTACCCCTTACCCAATCTGCTCTTTCTTATATCTGCCCCTAATAACCCCCTATTTTTCTAACTGGGAGTGACGGGTTTCTGTGCCCTTGTGCCCGTATACCTTATTTCCCAGGTGCATGTAAAAAACAATTTTTTAAATATTTGTTTTTAAGACATTGATTTCCAGATTCTTTCCCTTCTTCCCTCCTCACCCACCCCACTAGTAAGATAAGCAATTTAATGTAGGTTGTACATGTATAGTTATGCAAAACATTTCCATATTAATTATATTGTGAAAGATTATTTCCCTCCATCCTATCCCATCCCCCACTTATTCTGTTTTCTACTTTGTCTCTGTTCCTTTTCAGAAGTGTTTGCTTCTAACTACCCTCCCCCAATCTGCCCTCCCTTATATCATTCCTCCCTTATCCCCTTCCCCCTTACTTTCCTGTGGGGGAAGATACCCATTTGAATGTGTCTATTATTCCCTCCTTAACCGAAATTCAGTGAGAGTAATGTTGACCCATTCCCTTTCAACTTCCTGCTATTCCCCTCTATTGTAACAATTTTCTCTTGCCTATTTTATATGAGATAATTTACCCTATTCTATCTCTCCCTTTCTCTTTCTCCCATTATATTTCTCTCTCACCTCTTAATTTTATTTTTAGATGTCATCCTTTCCTATTCAACTGATCCTGTGCCCTCTGTCTATGTACACCCATATACACACACACACACTCACATGTGCATTTATACATACATATACCCTCATATATACATATATATGTGTGTATACATCTATATTCCCTTCAATTATCCTCATACTGAGAAAAGTCTTATGAGTTACAATTATCATTTTTCCATGTAGGTATGTAAATAGTTCAACTTTAATAAGTTCCTTATTATTTCTTTTTCCTGTTTATCTTCTCATGCTTCTCTTACTTCTTGTATTTGAAAGTCAGATTTTCTGTTCAGCTCTGGTTTTTTCAACAAGAATGCTTGAAAGTCCTCTATTTCATTGAATGATCATATTTTCCCCTGAAGCATTATACTCAGTTTTGCTGGGTGGTGATTCTTGCTTTTAATCCTAGCTCCTTTGGCCTCCATAATATCATAGCCCAAGCTTTTTGATCCCTTAATGTTGAAGCTGCTAGATCTTGTATTATCCTGATTGTGTTTCCACAATACTTAAAATGTTTCATCCTGACAGCTTGTAATATTTTCTCCTTGACCTGGGAACTCTGGGTTTTGGCCATAATATTCCTAGGAGTTTTCTTTTTGGGATCTTTTTGAAGAGGCAATCAGTGAATCCTTTCAATTTCTATTTTGCCCTCTGGTTCTAGAATATCAGGAAAATTTTCCTTGAGAATTTCTTAAAGGATAATTTCTAGGCTCTTTTGTTGATCATGGCTTTCAGGAAGTCCAATAATTTTTAAATTATCTCTCCTGGATCTATTTTCCAGGTCAGTGGTTTTTCCAATTAGATATTTCCATTGCCTTCTATGTTTTCATTTGTTTTGGTTCTGTTTTAATATTTTTTTGATTCCTCATAAAGCCATCAGCTTCCACTTGCTCCAATCTAATTTTGAAGGAATTATTCACTCCAGTGAGTTTTTGAAATTCCTTTTCCATCTGACACATTCAGCTTTTTAAGGCATTTTTCTCCCCTTTAGCTTTTTGGACCCTTTTGCCATTTAAGTTAGTCTATTTTTTAAGGTGTGATTTTCTTCAGTATTTTGGGGGGTCTTCTTTAAGCATGCTGTTGACTCACTTTTCATGATTTTCTTGCATCATACTTAATTCTCTTCCCAATTTTTCCTCCACTTCTCTTATTTAATTTTCAAATTCCTTCTCGAGCTGCTCCATTGCCTATAATTGGTTCATATTTTTCTTGGATGCTTCTGATGCAGAAGTTTTGACTTCTTGTGTTTCATGTTTCAATCCTTTTTTGTCCCCAAAAAAGGATTCTATGGTCTGATTGTGCTCCCTCTGCTTGCTCATCTTGCCAGACAATTACTTGAGTTTTGAGTTCTTTGCCAAGGTAGAACTCTGCTTCCAGAGTGGAGATAGCTATGTCCCAAATTTCTGGGGGTTTTGCAGTTGTCAGAGGTCTGAGGACCATGCCCTCTCTATAGCCACCACAAGCTCTGGCATATTAGCATTTCTCACCCCAGAACCACCATGCAAGACTGCAACCCAGGTCCAAGCAGGTCAAAGCAAGATCAATTATGATCTGAATGATCACTTGGTCCCTCTCCAATCTGCAGGCCTGAAGCTCAGGAGGCAGCCACATGGCAGCAGCTGCAGCCACACTGCCCTTGCCGCCTCTCACCCAGGGGGCAGTGACCAGACCATGCTCTTCTGTCATCCAATTCCAACAGAGCTCCCCACTGGCCTTTTACTTTCTCTTTGGTGTTTATGAGTTGAGAAGTCTGGAAACCACCACAGCTACTGGTTATTTACTCTCGTAAATTCTACTCTTGTTAGTCTGTGCTGCTGATTGGTGCTGCCCCAGGCCCAGCACTGCTCACTTGGGACTGTGCTTGGCTCCAATTGTGCTGTGATAAACCATTCCTATTTGCCTGCCAGGCCGACTTCAGCTTATGATCTCTGTTACTTTGTGGCTTCTGTAGATCTAAAATTTGTTTAGAGTCATATTTTGCAGGTATTGGAGGTGGTTGGAGTGGAGCTAGGCCAAGTTCCTTCTTTTACTCTGCTGTCTTGGTTCTGTCCCCCAAAACTTTGTCTTTATAAATAAATAAAAATCAACATTTGATTTACTTATTGAGGATGATATTGTCTTTATACATCCTTCAATCTGATATTCCCAATATAAAAATCATGCTCCAGATAAATAAATGTTCTGATATTCTAAAAGAAGCATTTAAATTTTAGAATTTTAAGGGTTAGAATTTGTGAATCATGGTCTTCAGCTGGGAACTAGAAAATAAACACTCCCTGGAACTGGATAATAATTTCTAGTAGAGCTATGTTATGCATTCTATTAGGCTAATATTTATATGGTGTTTTAAAGTTTACAAAACACTTGACATATTATTTCATCTGAGTCTCACAATGATCCTGTGTAGTTGGTACTTTATTATTCCCATTTAACAGTTGATAAAACTGATATTGAGAGAGGCTGAATGAATTGCCCAGGGTCAAGTAACTAATAAATGTCTGAGGCAAGAGTCAAACTCATGAGTTCTTGAAAACTTGAACCTACATTCACTGAATTCCTTATTTGGTCACCCAGGAGCCTAGTTTTTGATTAATAAGGATATTCATGTATCTAAGGTTGTTACATTTTCTTTCTTTTTTTAAAAATTAATTTATTAGTTTAGTTTCAGTTAACAAGTTTCAATTCCATAGTTCCTTGATTTTCAAATTTCCTTTACTTCCCTCCCCCCTCCCCACACAACAGCATATAGTCCAGTATATGATCTGCAAATGCATTCATATTAGACATTATTCCAATTACAAAGGAGTATTGTACTAGGTGGGATGAAAGATGGTAAGGAAGAAATAAAACCAAACAATGAAAAGAACAAGATCATTTAGTTTGCTTCCATCAGGATTCAGGTTCAGTTCTTTAGTTATATCTCTGGATGGGGCATTTCTCACTTTCTTGAGTCTTTTGGGATTAACTTATATCACTGCATTGCTGAAAAGAGTCCAGTCTGTCATAGTTGGTCATCACAGATATGGTATGTCTGTGATTGTATACAGATTTCTTCTGATTCTACTCTTCTTGCTCAGCATCAGTTTGTATAAGTCTCTCCAGGTAATTATGAAATCCGTCACCTCTTCATTTCTTATAGCACAATAATATTCTATTACATTCATATACCACAACTTGTTTAGCCATTCCCCAATTGGTGGGCACCCCTTCAGTTTCCAATTCTTTGCAACCACAAAAAGGGCTGCTAAAAATATTTTTGTACATATGGGTCTTCCTCCCACTTCTATGATCTCTCTGGGATACAACCCCAGAAGTGGTATGGCTGGGCCAAAGGGTATGAAAT
>WOXC01009794.1:0-61795 GCA_011680675.1 Gymnobelideus leadbeateri
TATGACATAGAACTCTTGGGCGTTCTGGTAAAGCCTGTTGACCCCTTCTGAGAAAAATATTTTAAAATATATAAAACAAAATATATGTGGTCATAACAGAAATCAGCATATAGAAATATAGCTATCTCTTGAGAAATAGTGAGTTGGAGTCATATGCCTCTTGCATCTTGAGAGATGATGGACTAATACACAGAATAAGAAGTATCTTCAAATGTGGGCAATGGGGGGATTTATTTTGCTTGACTATGCTTATGTGATACAAGGTTCTTTAGTTCATTCATTCTTTTTCTTTCTTTTCAGTGGGTGGGGGAGAAATGAGGGAGAAAAATGCTTGATAATTGAAAAATAATTATTTTTATAAAGAAATACAGTTATCAAGATATTTTTAAAACATTTGTGACCTAGCTTATTAACCCCTTGAAAATTACTTATGGCCCCCTGGACTAGAAGATCTCTAATGTATTGAATATATCTAATGTTCTATGATTTTTTTCAAGATTTTAATTCTTTTCAAGTCCATCTAGTTGAGTCCATTCAGACTGCCACCACACTAGTTCATTTCTGCTTTAACTTTTGCCTAGACTATTGCAAAAGTCTTCTGGTTTCCTGTCTCTAATGTCTCCCCTCTCTAATCTATCTTGCACACAGTCCTCAGACTGATCTCCCTAAAACACAACTTTAATCACATCACTTTTCTGCTCAGAAATTTTCAATGACTCCCATTTTCCTTGAAGGCAAATTCTAACCTTTGGCATTCAAGACTATCCACAATTTAGCCTCAATCTGTCTCATCTCCAACTTGGGGGGTGGGAGTGGGGTACAAGTCAGACTCCAGTCTTTCTGACACCAGGGAAAGGACTCAACTGTTTCCCTTCACAGCAGAATCTTAGAGTAAAAGAATCTCACAAATGGAATGAATTAATCTCACAATCTGAGAAGTAATTCCATCTGTAACATTTCTAACAAGTCAACACACATTTATTAAGTACTTACTATATATCAGGCACTTTGCTAAGTAACTGGGAATACAAATCCAAGCAAAAAAGACAGTTTTTGCCCTCAAGGAGCTTGCATTTTAATTAGGAAAGATGACATGTAAAAAAGGGAGCCAAAATGCAGGGGAGTAAGGGTAGATAGAGGTCCACATAGGGACATGGTGAAGAAATCCAGAGAATCAGGAACAGATCCAGGAAAGGAGTGAAGGAGTGAGCTCTTCCTAGGACCTAGGCTCCTCCTCAAACTGGAGGTTCTGAAGTCCTGGACCAAAACACAAGATGTTCTAGGTTCGAATATGACCTCAGACACTCACTAGTCATATGACCTTAGGCAACAAAACTGTAAAATGGGAATTATGACAGCATCTGCCTTCCAGGATTGGCATGAGAATCAAATGAGATAGTGTTGCTAAAGCACTTAGCATAGTACCTGAACCATAGTAGGTCTTAGCTATCATTACCATATTTATTATTTTTGTTGTTCAAGAAACTTCAGAGACCCTATTGCTTATGGAATTGAATATGATCTTCCCCACTTGGTATTTAAGGCCCTTCACAGTGTCTTCAGCACCTAGAAAAGTCCATGCAGGCTCTTATTAAGTGTTTGTTGAAATTGGATTGAATTGGTGTTCTGTTACCTATAAGAATGCTGGGCATACAAAATGGTAGCAAAATAAAAAGGGACTTGAAGGAGCATTTAGTCCTAAACCCTCAATCAACAAGTGAGAGAATTGAGGCGCACAGAGATTAACAACTTGGCCACGGTCATACATCTAATGCAATAGATAAGGCAGAAAAATGGTGGATGAAGGCCTGGAACATAGAGCCCTCCCACTTTCTAGTTCTTGTACCTTCTACTCCATAGTAATGACTGTGTTGGCCGTAATTTAAGCAAAGGGATGCCATGTTTGAGGACCCAGAAGGAAATAAGATGCTTTTCTAACTCAGACAGAGCTACACAAGTGCTTTTACAAAGAAATGAATAAGTATGAGAGCCTTTCCCAAGTGCCTTGGTTTTCCTGCTGTTCTTCACCATCAATGGAGCCTGAGTCTTCCTCCAAAGGGCTTTGTAAAAATTGTTCATTTCAGTCTCAGGAGTTGGGCTGGACAGAGGCAAGCCCTCTGATGAAAATAACAAGCTCCATGTTTGCTCAGCAGCATGATGACGTGGTTGACTTGCTCTGGTGGAGTCTCTGAAACAAGCAGTCTGAAGGAGTCTATCATCCATGAGAAGTGCTTAGGTCTTGTTAAACAAGGGATTGTGTACCTTAGGGTAAAAACAATGGATTAACCCTTCAATATCTTCAATTAAGCACAGGGAACCCAGACATCTTGATTGAATCAATTAATTCAAGGTAGTCTAGGTGGAAAGAAGAGGATAAACAGCTCTATAGTGCCTACTATGTGCCCGATTCTGTGCAAGAGTTCTATAATGATCTCACTTGTCCTTCACAACCTTGGAGGTAGGTGCTACAATTACCCCCATTTTACTATTGAGGAAACAGGCACACAGAGATTGAGTGGCTTGCCTAAGTTCACAAAGCTGCTAAGTGTCTGAGGCTGGATTTGAGCTCAGGTCTTTCTGACTCCACACCCAGTGTTCTGTGCATTATGGATCCCTTTAGCTCTCTCTCAGCATTTAGAGCATCCGTAGCCAGTGGCAGTGCCTGTGGGAGCTGAGGGATTCATCAAGGGCAAGTTGACCCACTGAGGAAAGTCAGAGCCAAGCAGAGAATGAGATTTAAGGAGAGCTTTGTGAGGATTCATCAAATGGGCAAAAAAAAAATCTTCTATAACCAAGGGCTTTGGCACATGGGGTCTCTATGTGTGCTGTTGTTGTTCCATCATGTCTGAGTCTTCAGGATTCTATTTAGGGGTTTTCTTGGCAAAGATACTGGAGTGATTTGCCGATTCCTTCTCCAGCCCATTTTACAGATGAGGAAACAGAGACAAACAGAGCTCAGCGACTTGCTTAGGGTAACACAGCAAATAGTAAATGTCTGATGTCAGATTTGAACTCGAATCCTCCTTACTCCAGTTCCAGTGCTCTATCCATTTCATTACCTAGTTGCCTATCTACGTGCCATATGTTATTTATTTCCCCTTTACACTAAATTGGCACCCACTCTCCCAAGGGATCATGTATCTATAGGGAAGAATACATGCCTGATATAGAAGGATTATTTCTGTAACAGCTGTTCTTCCTATACCTGATTAACAAATGCCCTTTCTGAAGGCTAACTGAAACTAGTGGATAATTATCAATAGGAAGCACACTTGTGAGTACTTGTAAGGGACAGCCCCAGACCCTCAGAGTTGCCCCTAGACCTCAGATGCTAGTAGTCAGCTGCATTCTCTGGGAAACTGCTAATCTGCTAATGCCACTGCAAGTTGGGAGAGGAGAACCACAAGAGGGGGAGGTGTACAAAGACAAAGATAATGGCTCCTTAAATTTCACTTTTGAAACAGCTTTTAAGTAGCCAGTTGTTAGGGCAAACTGATTGGTATTTTACCTGAGGATTCAAGAAGTTCATTTATTTATTCATCAAGCATTTTAAGTGTCCATCAATTATGAAGCTAAAAGTATTTTCAGATACCTGCTACAAACTTGGCATTGTAAAAGGTGCTGGGCAAATAAAGATAAAAATTAAACAGTCCCTGCTTTCAAGGAGCTTAGTTTCGATTTAAGGAAACAATATATACACATATAAATATATACAAAACAGTCACTTCAGCTGAGGTTGAACCAGGGGCAAGGGTGTGATGGTAAATGTTTAACAACTAAATTTCTGGGGGGAAAAGTACACTTTTAAGTATAATCTACATTATTACTAAAATTTCCTCTCTCACTTTCTTGTCTAGACAATCAACAAAACAATAAATCAAGCCCTGCTTTTTAACACTTGCCAATGAAGTTAATTATTTAGACTATGAATTTAACAATAAGCTTTCTATTTCTGGTTTAAGCTGGCTCCGAACACCACCTAAAGAGCAGAGTAAAACAGAACTAAGTATCACCTCAAATAAATAAATTAAATAAAGGTTTTGTTAAACATCTGCTCTGTGCCAAGCACTTTGCTAAGCACTGTTAAACAAAGAAAAAAATGAATGTAAAAACAAGGCCATGCATAATTAAATGCAGAATATATGTAATTTCCAAGTGAAAATTATGGAGATCAGGTTGGAGGTTGGCCCTTGAGTTCAGCTCTATAGGAAGCCAGGGATGTTAAGTGATTTAAGAAAATCTGTTCAAAAACAGGACCTATATGAACACAATTACAAAACACTTTTCACAAAAATAAGGTCAGACCTAACTAATTGGTAAAACATCAAGGTACTCTTGGCTGGGTCGAGCTAATATAATAAAAATGACAACTTTACCTAAATTAAATTACATATTTAGTGCCATACCAATAAATCTACCCAAAAATTACCTTATAGAGCTAGAAAAAAATAGTAACAAAATTCATTTGGAAGAACAAAAGGTCCAGAATATCAAGGAAATTAATGAAAAGTAATGCTAGGGAAGGTGGCCTAGACATACCAGATTTTAATCTGTATTATAAAGCAGCAGTCATCAAAACTACTTGGTACTGGCAAGGAATAGAGTAGTGGATAAATGGAATAGATGGGGTACATGAGACTCAATAGTCAACGACTATAGTAATCTGTTTGATAAATCCAAAGACCCCAGTTTTTAGGATAAGAGCTCACTATTTCACAAAAACTTCTGGGAAAACTGGAATATAGTATGGAAGAAACTGGGCATAGACTATCTAACACGGTATGCCAAAATAAAGTCTAAATGGGTGCATGATCTAGGAATAAAGGCTGATACTATAAGCAATCTAGGAAAGCAAGAAATAGTTTACCTGTCAGATTTATGAAGAAGGGAAGATTTTATTATGAAACAAGAGGTAGAGAGCATTATAAAATTCAAAATGGATAATTTTGATTGCATTAAATTGAAAAGTTTCTGCACAAATAAAGCCAATGCAACCAAGATTAAGAGGGAAATGGAAAATTTGGAAAGAATTTTTACAACCAATGTCTCTGATAAAGGCCTCATTTCTAAAATATACAAAGAATTGAGTTAAATCTATAAGAATATGAATCATTCCTCAATTGATAAATGGTGAAAGGATATAAACAGGCAGTTTTAAGAAGATGAAGTTAAAGATAACTATAAGTATGTGAAAAAATGCTCTAAATCACTACTGATTAGATAAATGCAAATCAAACCAACTCTGAGGTACCATATCTCACTGGCCAGATTGGATAAGATGAACAAAACAGGAACCTGATAAATGCTGGAGAATATGTGGAAAAATTGGAATACTAATGCACTGCTGGTGGAGTTGTGAGCTGATTCAACCATTCTGGAGAGTAATCTGGAACTATGCCTAAAGGAGTATAAATTAGTACATACACTTTGACCCAGCAATACCACTTCTAGGGTTGTGTCCCAAAAAGATTATGGAAGTGGGAGGAAGACCTATATGTACAAAAAAATTATAGCAGGTCTTTTTGTGGTGGCAAAGAATTGGAAATCAAAGGGATGCCCATCAATTGGGGTATGGCTGAACAAGTTGTGGTATATGGATGTAATGGAATACTATTGTGCTATTAAAAAGAGTGGACAGACCTGGAGAGACTTGTATAAACTGATATTGAGTGAGAAGAGCAGAACCAGGAGAAATTTGTACACAATTATAGACACAATGTATATATGACGACTAACTTTGATAAACTGGACTCCTTTCAGCAATGAAAGGTTATAAGACAACTCCAAAAGACTCATGATGGAAAGAGATATACACATCCTGAGAAAGAGCTACAGAGTCTGAATGCAGATTGAAGCAAACTACTTGCTCTCTTTCTTTTTCTTGTTTTGTTTTCTTTCCTCTTTTCCATTGTTCATTCCATTGGTTATAATCATTCTTTACAAGCTGACTAATATTTAATGAGAAGGTATTTGTAGATCCTTCCTGGGGGTGGGGAGAGGGAGGGGGAGAAAATTTGAAACTCAAGGGACTGTGAAACTGAATGTTGTAAATTAAAAGCAAATAGAAAATTATTTTTTAAAAAAGAAATAGACCTATTTGAGTCTGCTTGAAGTGTCAGGTCCCAGAAAGAAAATGAGTTAAAGAAGAGTTTTGGTTGAGGACCATGTAGGATTCAATGAACTCTTCTCAAACTCTGAAAATGGGGTTACCATAACGGGAGACTGGAAGAGTTTCACAGGGTGCAGCCTCCCAGTGGTTATGGGTCCAAAGGGCTCACGCCTTGATCTCGAATGAGGCTTTAGTTTTTAAGAGAATGGAGAGTTGCCCTACTGGTTCATGGAGCCTTCATTAGGAACCTGGGTTATTAAGATCCTTCCAACCAAACAAGAATTAGGGAGCATTATAAAATGCAAAATGGATAATTTTGATTACATTAAATTGAGAGCTTCTGTACAAACAAAGCCAATGTAACCAAGATCAAGAAGGAGGTGGGAAACTGGGAAACAATTTTTACAACCTATGTCTCTGATAAAGGACTCATTTCTAAAATATACAGAGAATTGAGTCAAATCTATAAGAATACAAGTCATTCCCCAATTGATAAATGGTCAAAGAATATGAACAGGCAGTTTTCAGAGAAAGAAATTAAAGATATCTATAAGCATATGAAGAAATGCTCTAAATCACTATTGATTAGAAAAATCCAAATCAAAACAACTCTGAGATACCACATCTCTCCAGTCAGATTGGCTAAGATGACAAAACAAGAAAATGACAAATGCTGGAGAGGTTGTGGGCAAATTGGAGCACTAATGCATTGCTGGTGGAGTTGTGAACTTATCCAACCATTCTGGAGAGCAATCTGGAATTATGCCCAAAGGACTATAAGTTATTTCATACCCTTTGACCCAGGAATACCACTTCTAGGTTTATATCCCAAAGAGATCATAGAAGAGGGAGGAAGACCCACATGTACAAAAATATTTATAGCAGCTCTTTTAGTGGTCGCAAAGAATTGGAAATTAAAGGGGTGCCCATCAATTGGGGGAATGGCTAAACAAGTTGTGGTATATGAATGTAATGGAATATTATTGTGCTATAAGAAATGAGGAGGAGACAGTTTTCATATTTACCTGGAGAGGCTTATACAAACTGATGCTGAGTGAGAAGAGTAGAATCAGGAGAAATTTGTATACAATCACAGACACAACATATGTGTGATGACCAACTATGACAGACAGGACTCTTTTCAGCAATGCAGTGATATAAGTCAATCCTGAAAGACTCATGAAGGAGAGAAATGCGACATCCAGAGATATAACTAGAAAGAACTGAGCTTGAATCCTGATGGAAGCAAACTAATTGATCTTTTTATTTTCATTGTTTGATTTTATTTCTTCTTTACCATTTTTCATCCCACCTAGTACAATACGCCTTTGTAATTGGACTAATGTCTAATATGAAAGTATTTGCAGATCCTATACTGGACTATATGCTGTCGTGGGGGGTGGGGGGAGGAAAGGAAAGGAAATTTGAAAATCAAGGAACTATGGAATTGAATCTTGTCAACTAAAATAAACTAATAAATTAATTTTTAAAAAAGATCCTTCCAGGTCCAAATTTTGAGGGCCCTTCTATATTTTAATGTTCTAAAATGTAGTCTTAAAAAGCAAACAAAAACCCATAATGCTTTTTTGCTAAGTATTTTAATACTTGTTATAGGAAACAGCCTTACAGTATTGTTTTATTTATAAGATGTTTTAAAAATGGTTTCATTTATATTGTGTGACTGAAATATTTAAAAGTATGTTATTATTAAATCCCTAATATTACTGTGACATAGCAAGAGCTTGTAAAATTAAAAAAGAAAAAGGATTCAGTTGCCAAAGAATTATATTAATTGTAAACTGAATAAAGCTATAACAAATGTAAAATCAAAGGACTATAAGAAAAGCTGACTCATAAAATGAAATTTAAAATCTTGAAAAAATATCAAATATTCTAAGAATAATAATCTCATATGCTAGCTATAACCACACATGAAAACAAGTGGGGGGCAGCAAAGAAAAGCACGGCATATGAAATAATTCACTCAATAAGCTATGAGAAAACATGCAAACTCATTACTGACTTGGCTTAATTTATTTGTCTCCAAATGATGTCTAGGGAATATG
Source organism: Gymnobelideus leadbeateri (assembly GCA_011680675.1). Taxonomy (NCBI): domain Eukaryota; kingdom Metazoa; phylum Chordata; class Mammalia; order Diprotodontia; family Petauridae; genus Gymnobelideus; species Gymnobelideus leadbeateri. The sequence goes on from WOXC01009794.1 coordinate 8,176, forward strand.
TTAGATTCTGCAGAATCAGAATTGAGGTGCATATATAAATATCGATCATCATTTCCATAACACTTCCAGCCTGGAAAAGCTTTGTAAATGTCACATTTGGATTTTCTTGGTTTTGGGTTTCTTATGATCTCTTTAATTTTCAGAGGCTACCTTGAAAATGTGGACCTGGGTGGTGTGGTGGATGAAGTTCTAGAGCCAGGAGTCAGGAAGAACTGAGTTTAAATCTTGCCTCAGACACTTACTGGCTGTGTGATCCTGGGCAAGTCACTTCACTCCATTTGCCTCAGTTTCCTCATCTGTAAAATGAACTGGAGAAGAGAATGGCCAGCTTCTCTGGTGTCTTTGCCGAGAATACACCAATTGGGGCCACGAAGTCAGATATGACTGAAATGACTCACCAACACCTTGGAAATATCAGGATTTCCAGTAAGTAGGCCACAATTACCATCAATAAATTCTAGTCATCCTCAAGAAAGTGCCCACAAAATTAGATGAATGGGAAAGAAGAGTCTTTGGTAGCACCATTAAGGCAGAGAGGTATCCTAATGGTTAGAGCATTGGCCTTGGAGTCAGGAAGATGAGTTCAAATCCTGCTTCAGACACTTAATTAGCTGTGTGATCCTGGTCAAGTCACTTAGTTTCCCTCAGCCACAATTTTCCCATCTCTAAAAAATGGAGATTGTAATAGCACCTGCTTCACAAAATGGTTGTGAGAATCAGATGAGATAACATTTAAAAGTTCTTTGAAAACTGTAATGCACTATATTGTTAGCAGTAGTAATAATAAAAATGACAATAAAACATTGGAGGGCTAGTGGGTTGACTTTAAGTTAATAAATGGGACCAAGGTCAGGTATGCAAAGAATTTTCTAATGGGGTTAGGATGAGAATTAGTGACTTGGAATCATATGAATGACGTGACTTGCTCAAATCATGGTCTCATGTCTTACAAAGGACTTGCCTCCATTATATCCTGCACCAACATTATGTAGATTTCTGTTTCTGCACCATTATAGAGCATGTTAAAGTGCCCTGCACAGTCTGAATGTCAGCTGGAAATAGACTGTAAATGAAAGATAAGGTGTCCTCCACTCACAACCACTTGGAGCCACTCCCTAGGCATGTGCTCAATTGGGTGGTTCCCAGATTACCTATTTGGCAATCTGGCTCTCACTCACGCCAGTGGGATATAAGAGCCAACTGAGGCTCTGGTGTTACTTTTTGCCAAATTGATGTTTTTTCTTTTTTTTATATTGCAACTATTTGATATCCATCTCCCACTGAACTCTTGTAAGGAGCAAAGAGAATTAAGCACAACTACTTACAAAGCAGAAGTTATTCTGTACTTTCCACATCTACCAAAAGCAGGAATATGTGTTTCATCCTCTGTTTCTGGAACTAAGGCTTTTGCTCATTTCAGTTAGTTAAGTTCAACCCCCTTTTAGTGTGATTTCTACCTACATTATCTTATAGTTGTGTTTTCTCTTGGTTCTACTTTCTTTGTTTTTGAAACAGTTCATGTGAGTACAACTCCTGCTTCTAAAATTGATTACTTGTGTGGCTTTGGGGAAGCCATTTAAAACCCTTGGGTCTCAGTTTCCTCATTTGTGAAATGAGAATGTTGCATTAGATGACTTCTGAGGTCCCTTCCAGCTCGAGATCTTTGGACCTATGATTCCAAGCTTTCCCAGGTTTGCTTGAATTCCTCGTGTTCATTGTTTCTAACATTGTAATGCTATTACGTTCTATTCCTAGACTCTTATTGCTCAGTAATTCATCAATCTATGGGGAAAGTGAGGACCCATCCTTTCTTTTTTTCTTCCTTCCTTTGTCTGTCTGTCTGCCTCTCTCCCTTTCTTCTCTCTATTTTATTTTTACATTTTTATTTACCTTATTTTTAATTTATGGAGTAAAACAAGTATTTCCATAACATAGCATAAGAAAAAGATGATTGCACATGGAAATGCAAATCTATTATATACAATGGAATATATACTAAAGTTATCATCTCCCCCCCCAGAGATGAATAACATTAAACACAAATATGTATATATGTAAATATATGCATTTAAATATGTATATACATACGCACATATGTGGGTATAAAATCATTCTCTATATACTTCTATTTATCAGTTCTTTCTCTGGATACAGACGGTGTCTTCCTTTATAGGTACTTTGTAGTTAATTCAGAAATTTATAATAGTAAAAATGACTTATTTGCTCAAAGTTGTTCTTAAAAAAATATTGCTGTTACTGAATACAATGTTTTCTTGGCTCTGCTTATTTCACTCCTCATGCAAGTCTATACATGTTTTTTTTTTCCTAAAATCAAGCAGCCCATTTTTTTCTTATATCACAAAATTTTCCTTCACAATCATATTCCACAACTTGTTCAGTCATTTCTTAATTAACAGACATCTCCTCAATTTCCACCTCTTTGCTACCACAAAAGGAACTGTTATAAATATTTTAGAACACATGAGTTCTTTTCCTCTTTCTTTAATCATCTTTGGAAATAGACCTAGTAGCAGTCTTGCTGGGACAAAGGGTAAAGGCAGTTTAATAACTCTTTGGGCATAATTCCAGAATGCTCTCCAAAATGGTTTGGTCACATCACAATTTCACCAAAAATGAATTGGTGTCCCAGTTTTTCCACATCTCTCCCAACATTTGTAACTTTCTCCTTCAATCATTTTAGCCGATCTAGTAGGTGTAAAATGATACCTCAAGGCTGTCTTAATTTGCATTTATCTTATCAATAGAGGTACAGAACATTTTTTTCATATGCCTATAAATTATTTTGATTTCATTACCTAAAAACAGCTTGTTCATATCCTTTGACCATATGTCAATTAGGGAACGATTCATATTTTTACAGATTTTACAAGTTCTTTATATATTTGAAATCTGAGACATTTATCTGAGAAACTTTCCATAAACATTTCCCCCCAATTTTCTGCTTTCCTTCTGATCTTGGCTACCGTTGTTTTATTTCTACAAAACCTTTTTAATCTAATGTAATCAAAATTACCATGTTACACATCACTCTGGTCTCTATTTCTTGTTTATTCACACATTGTTCATTAGTTTGATAAGTAATATATTCCATGTTCTTCAAATTTTCTTGTAATGTCTCTCTTTATATCTAGATCATGTATCCATTTTGACCTTTTCTTGTTAAATAGTGTGAAATATTGGTCTATGCCCAATGTCTGACAGACTGCTTTTCAGTTTCTGCAATATATTTTTTTTTACTAAATAATAGATTCTTATCCCCAAATTGTATGTCTTTACACTTGTTAAATACAAGGCTACTGTATTTATTTGCTGTTGTAAATTGTATATCCACTCTGTTTCATTGATCTATGTTTCTATTTCTTAGCCAGTACCAGAGAGTCTTGATAATTACTGCCTTATAATAAAATTTAAGATCTGGTACTGCTAAACCTCCTTCCTTTATTTTTAAATAAGTTCTTTTGATATTCTTGACTTTTCTTCCAAATGAAATGCTTTTTTTTTGTAATCCAGTAAAATAATTTTTTGCTAATTTAATTTGGATGACACTGAATATATAAATTAATTTAGGTAAATTTGTCATTTTTATTATATTGGCCCTGGCTATCCATGAACAATTAATATTTCTCCAATTATTTAAATATGATTTTGTTGGTATAAAAAGATTTTTTTCATGTTTTTTTAATTAAACAAATGCTTTATTAACTTCTGTTTTATAGCATTCATTTCCGCCAGATTTTGAGTTACAATTATTTTCCCCTCTGTTTTTCCCCTACCCACCCTCCCAGAATAGCTGTCCCACAAGATATCACTCCCTCCAATCTGCTCTCTCCCCTATCTTCTCCCATACCCCCTTCGATTTTTCCATTAGAGGAAGGTGAATCCCTGTGTCCCAATGCCTGCACATCTTATCTCCCAATTACAAGCAAAAGAGTATTAATAATAGTATTTATATATATTTGAAACATTTAGTCTTAAAACCTTGAATTTCAGATCCATTTCCTTCCTCTCTTCTCACCCATTCCCTCTGGGAAGATAAGTAATTCAGTATATGTAGTACATGTCTAGCTATGCAAAACATTACCATAGTAGATATATTGTACAAGGCTGCTTATAATTCCCTCCCACTCATCCCACCCCCACCTGGTCCATTCCCTACATGATCCTGTCCCTCTTCTATAGTGGGTACTTCCAACCTCCCCTCCCCCCAAGGATGCCCTCCCATCCATCATCCCTCCTCTCATCCCCCTTCCCCCTATTCTGCTGCAGGTTGAGATATCCCATTTAGTATGTATGTCATTCTCTCCCTGAACCAAATTCAATGAGAATGTGGTTTTGCCTTTTTGCCTTCCTATTCTTCCCCCCCTTACAACCACTTCCCCTTGCTTCTTCTACATGAGATAGTTTACCCTACCCTGTCTCTCCCCATCTCCTCTTGCCACTTTCCTCTCTCACCTCATAATTTCACCCCTTAAGTATCCTCCCTTCCCAATAAATTCAACCTGTGACCTCTATCCATGTATAACTGTAAACATATATACACACATTCACATATGTATTCATATGACCATACACCCTTCTTCCGTTATTTTCATAGTGAGAAAGATTTCATCAGTCATAGTTATTGTTTTTCCATATAGGAATGTAAATAGTTCAACTTTGATAAGTTCCTTTTGATTTCTTTTTCCCTGATTACCTTCTCAGGCATCTCTTGCTTCTTGTGTCTGGATGTTAAATTTTCTATTCAACTCTGGTTTTTATGCTCAAGAATGCTTGAAAGTCCTCTATTCCACTGAATGACCATATTTTCCCCTGAAACAAAATACTCAGTTTTGCTGTGTAGGTGACCCTTGGGTTCAGTCTCAGCTCTTTTGCCCTCTGGAATACCATATTCCATGCCCTTCAATCCCTCAGTGTAGAAGCTGCCAGGTCCTGTGCTATTCTGATTGGGTTTCCACAATATTGAAATTGTTTCTTCCTGGCTGCTTGTAGTATTTTCTCCTTGATCTGGGGATTCTGCAACCTGGCTATAATATTCCTGGGAGTTTTCTTTTTGGGATCTTTTTCAGGAGGTGATCTGTGGATTCTTTCAACCTCTATTTTGCCCTCTCAATCTAAAACATCAAGGCAGTTTTCCTTGAGAATTTCTTGAAGGGTGATTTCTAGGTTCTTTCTTTGATCATGACTTTCAGGTAGTCCAATAATTTTTAAATTGTCTCTCCTGGATCTATTTTCCAGGTCAGTGGTTTTTCCCATGAGGTATTTCACATTGCCTTCTAATCTTTCATTTGTTTGGATCTGCTTAACAATATCTTGATTTCTCATAAAGTCATTAGCTTCCATTTGCTTCAGTCTAACTCTGAAGGAATGAATCTCCTCAGTGAACTTTTGAGATTCTTTTTCCATCTGGCAAATTCGACTTTTTAAGGCATTCTTCTCCTCATTGCCCTTTTGGGCCTCCTTTGCCATTTGAGTTAGTCTATTTTTTAAGGTGTTGTTTTCCTCAATCAGGCTGTTGACCCTCATTTCATATTTTTCCTGCATCCTTCTCATTTCTCTTTCCAATTTTTCCTCCACTTCTCTTATTTGATTTTTGAAGTCCTTCTTAAGGTCCTCTATGGCTTGCAACCAGCTCATGTTTTCCCCTGGGGTTTTTGGAGCAGGACTTCTGGCCTCACAGTCCTCCTCTCTCTCTATGCTTCGATCGTTTTTGACCCCAAAGTAAGAGTCTAAGGTTGCATTTTTTTGTTTAATTTGTTTCCTTTGCCTTGGCATGTTGCTACTTAATTACTTGACTTTTGGGCTTGTTGCCACAGTATGGCCTGGTGTCAGACAGGAACTTTCACCCCAAACTTGTGGGGGGGGGGACAACTTCTGTTTCTGGCAAGCTGGAAACCCACCCACGACCTCTACCCCAGATCACAATCCAGATCCAGGGAGGTTAAGGCAAGAGCGATTGCCCCCCAAGACTGATCACTGGATCTCCCTACAGTTGGCAGGCCAGGAGCTGGAGCTGCCTCTGAAAACTGTAAAATGGCGTGCCTCCTCAGTGGCTTCTAGCCCCCAGGGGAGGAAGCCGACGCGTTCCCCAAATACTGGTCCCAAAGTCCATAGGGCACTAACCTCTCACTTTGTCCTAGGCATGTCTATGTTGATAAATCTGGAGTCATCACAGCTGCTGGTGTTCTGGGGTCCCTCCAGCAGGCCTCTGGCCCTGCTGCCCTGGAGCTAAAACCGAGACTCAGGCACTGGGCTGTGCTCGGCTCTCTTCGCTCTGCTCGATGCCGGCTCCCAGACCACTGTGCTGGTCCTTCCTGCAGGGCTGCTGGGCTGTCCTCAGCGGGAGGTTAGCTTCTCTGTGTTGTTCTGTGGGTGCCGGGGCTCCAGAAGTTGTTCAGAGTCCCCTTTTACATAGTTTGGAGGTGATCTGGGGGGAGAATAGCTTGGACGCGATGTTTCTACTCCGCCATCTTCAGTATATAAAGATTTTTTAAAATTTTGTTTATATAATTCCTGGGTGTCTTAATCTCTCTCTCTCTCTCTCTCTCTCTCTCTCTCTCTCTCTCTCTCTCTCTTTTGCGTTTTTGGAGCAGGGAAGGCAGGGCAATTGAGGGTTAAGTGACTTGCCCAAGGTCATATGATTAGTGTGTCAAGGGTCTGAGGCCGGATATGAACGCAGGTCCTTCTGAATCCAGGGCCAGTGTTCTATTCACTGCACCACCTATCCACTACTGCTTACAGGGATTTCTTTGATTTTATATATACATGTACAGGTGTACATATATAAACACGTATACGAATACTGATGATTTATGTGGATTTACTTTATATCCTGCTAGTTTGTCAAAATGATTGTTTCAAATAAATTTTTAGTCGAGTCTTTGGGATTTTCCAAGTATAGCATCATATCACTTTCAAAAAGAGATAGTTTTAGTATCTTATTCCTTCTATTTCTTTTTCTTTTCTTATTGCTATTGCTTCTTTTTCTACAAAGAGTCCTAAAATTTTGTTATGCAGTATACAGGTCCCCTTCCTTCTGTCATTGACATCCTTGAGAAATATAACCTGAAGTAAGATGGCTGGTTTGAATGACACCAATAATTTAGTGATTTTCTTGGACAATTCTAAATGGTCACAGAGAATGATTGTATCAGTTCATAGCTCCAAGAAGAATTTATGAATATGCCTATCTTCCTTCATCCCCTCTATCCATTGATTGCATACAATAATTAACTATGAATAATCTAGCTCTTCTCCGAAATACAAGGGTCCAAGACAGTTCCAAAGAACTCGTGTTGAAAAATGCTATCCACCTCCAGAGAAAGAACAGATGTAGTCTGACTGCAGAATAAAATCTACTATTTTTCACTTTGTTTTTCATTTTCTTTTCCTTTTGGTCTGTATCTTCTCATAGATTCAAAATATGACAAATATGGAAATATATTCTGCATGATTACACATGTATAACCTATATCAAATTGATTGCTGTCTTGGGGGGGAGGCAAGGGAAAGAGAGAAAATTTGGGACTCAAAATTTTTAAAAAGGTTAAAATTGTTTTATGTGTAATTGGGAAAAAATAAAATATTATTTTAAAAAAATCTTGGCCAATCCAGTGGCTGTGAGGTGAATCCTGAGTTATTTCAATGCTTGCTTCTCTTTCTAATGATTTGGGGAATGTTACCATGTGCTTGTTGATAATTTACAATTCTTTTGATACCCCCTTGCTCATACCATTTTAATACGTCATTTCTCTATTGGCTTTATACAGAATGTTCCAAAAGTCAGCTTTAATACATTAAAACCACACTAAACCTTTTGTAACATTCTATCTGTGCCAATTTGCTATGTGTAGCTTAAATATGGAATATATCAGATATATTGCAGGTATTTGACACAGAGATTTTTTTCCCTCCAAAGTATAACTTCTTTTATCAATGATTTAGTCAACTAACAATACTTACTATGTGCCAATCCTCAGTAAACATTCAGCATTATTTAGTCATCCAGTTGTGTCTGACTCTTTGTACATGAGATTTTATTGGTGAAGATATTGCAGTGGGGCGGGGGGAGTGGAGTCAAGACGGCAGAGTAGAAACAGGACTTCCTCTCAGCTCTGGCTCCCACCTCCCCCAAATTATGTAAAAATTTACTCTAGACAAACTTTGGAGCTACAGAACCCACAAAAGGACACAGAGAAGCTAATCTCCCACTGAGGACAGCCCGGCAGGCCAGCAGCAAGTGGCCAGCCCAGTGCTCTGGGAGCTGAACCCAGCCCTGCTGGAGCAGGAGGTCTTAGCCCCGGGGTGGCCTGACCAGCTGCTAGCTAGAGGGATTTCAGATCATCAGCAGCTATGGCAGGTTTCCAGAATTATCAACCCACAGATGCCAATGAAAAAGTGAGAGGTCAGTGTAGTGTGGACTTTGGGACCTGGGAATTCTGAGGGCAGTCCAGCCTTTACCTAGGGGGCAAAAAGCAGCTAAAGCTCCACAGGTATGCAGCCACCTCAACATGGCAGTTTCAGTTCCTGGTCTGCAGATTACAGGGGGACCAATCAACCAGTCTGAAGGGTAATTGCTCTTGCTTTAACCTGCTTGGATCTAGATTGCTGTCTAGGGTGGAGGTCCTGGAGTGCATGAAAAGGTTGCCAGAGTGTGTGGAGGCTTCAGAGTGGACACCCAATTAATACCTCCAGCAGCTGCAAAAACCCCAGCATTCTGGATAAAGCTCCCATTTCTGGTAGCAGAGTTCTACTGTGGCAAAAAGCCCAAAAGACAAGTAATTGAGTGGCAACATGAGTAGGCAAAGGAAGCAAAGCAAACAGAGAAACCCAAGTTTACGCTCTTCTTTTGGAGACAAAATGGATCAAAGCATGGAACAGGAGGAAGACAATGAAGTCAGAAGTCCTGCACCAAAAGCTTCCAAGAAAATGTGAGCTGATCACAGGCCATAGAGGAGCTTTAAAGGATTTTGAAAATCATATAAGAGAAATGTAGGAAAAATTCGGAAGGGAAATAGGAATAATGTAGGAAAATCATGAAAAGAGAGCTAACAACCTGCCTGAAGAAAATAATACTTTAAAAAATAGACTAACTCAGATGTGAAAAGAGGCTCAAAAAGTCAATGAGGAGAAGAATGCCTTAAAAAGCTGAATTTGCCAGATGGAAAAAGAATCTCAAAAGCTCACTGAAGATAATCATTCCTTCAGAATTAGATTGGAGCAAATGGAAGCTAGTGATTTTATGAGAAATCAAGATACTATTAAACAGATCCAAACAAATGAAAAAAATAGAAGGCAATGTGAAATATCTCATTGGAAAAATCACTGACCTGGAAAATAGATCCAGGAGAGATAATTTAAAAATTATTGGATAACCTGAAATCCATGATAAAAAAACAGGAAAAAAAAACTAGAATTCATTCTTCAAGAAATTCTCAAGGAAAATTGCCCTGATGTCTTAGAACCAGAGAGCAAAATAGAGGCTGAAAGAGTCCTCCAATCACCTCCTGAAAAAGATCCCCAAAAGAAAACTCCTAGGAATATTACAACCAGGTTCCAGAGTTCCCAGATCAAGGAGAAAATATTACAAGCAGCCAAGAAGAAACAATTTGAATATTGTGAAAACACAATCAGGATAACACAGAATCTGGCAGCTTCTACACTGAGGGTAGAAGGGTATGGGATATGATATTCCTCAGGTCAAAGGAGCTGGGATTAAAACAAAGAATCACCTACCCAGCAAAGCTAAGTATCATGTTCCAGGGGAAAATATGGTCATTCAGTGGAATGGAGGCCTTTCAAGCATTCTTGATGAAAAATTAGAGTTGAATAGAAAATTTGATATTCAGATACAACGAAGCAAGAGAAGTTTGAGAACGTAAACGGGGAAAAGAAATCATAAGGAACTTATCAAAGTTGAACTACTTATATTCCTACATGGAAAAATGATAATTGTAACTTAAGAAACTTTTCTCAGCATTAGAATAGCTGAAGGGAATAGAAATGTATATATGTGTGTATGAATGTATATGTGTATATGTGTGTATATGTACACGTACATATATATGTCTATATAGGAGGGTATATGGGCATATGAATACATATGTGAGTGTGTGTATATATATCTACAGATATACATAGACAGAGGGCACAGGACCAATTGAATATGAAGGGATGATACTTAAAACATGAAATTAAGAGGTGAGAAAGGAATATAATGAGAGGAGATGGGGAGAGACAGAATGTGGTAAATTATCTCCTATAGAAGAGGCAAGGGAAAATTGTTACAATGGAGAGGAAGAACAGGAAGGCAAAAGGGAATGAGTCAACCTTATTCTCATTGAATTCGGCTTAGGGAGGGAATGGCATATACACTAAATAGGGTGTCTTACCCTACAGGAGAGTAAAGGGGAAGGGGAAGAGAGGGGAGATAATGGAAGGGAGGGAAGGATTGGGGGGAGGAAAGTTGGAAGCATACACTTTTGAAAAGGGAAAGGATCAGAGTAGAGAATAGAACAGGTGGGGTATGGGATAGGATAGAGGGAAATATAGTCAGTCTTCCACAATATATCCACTACAGAAATGTTTTGTGTAGTTACTCATGTACAACTTATATTGAATTGCTTATGTTCCCAGTGAAGATGGGTGACAAAGGAGGAAGGGAAAGAATCTGAAATCCAAAGTTTTAAAATCAAACATTTAAATATATATATACATTATTATTAATATTTTACATGTAACTGGGAAATGAGACATACAAGCACTGGGGCATAGAGATCTACCACGCTGTACTTGAAAGTTGAAGAGGGAATGGGGGAAAATATGGGACAGAGCAGATTGGGGAAGGGGATATTCAGTGGGAACACTATTTTGGGGTGGTAGGTATGGAAAAATCGGGAGAAAATGTGTAACTCAAAATCTTGTGGAAATGAATGATGTAAACTAAAAAATTAAAAAAAAAGAGAGAGAGAAAAGGTATTGGAGTGGTTTGCCATGTCCTCCTCCAAAACATTTATTAAGCATTTATTATATGCCATGCACTGTATGCACTGAGGACTCAAAGAGAGGCCAAAAGAGTCCCTAGCTTCAAGGAGCACACATTCTACCAGGGGAGATAACATCCTGAAAACTATGCACATATGTAACATACACAGCGAAAACGCGGAGCAATCTCAGAGGGAAGGAACTAGAATTGGGGGTAGGCATCAGACAAGTGTTTCTTTCAGAAAGCGAGATTTTAGATGAGGATTGAGAGATGCCAGGGAAGCCAGGAGACAGAGGTAAGTATGGAGAGCATCCAGAGAAATACTGGGCTCCTTCCTTTCTAGCTGGGGAAGCTTAAGCAGCCCTGGGTAGTTTGGAGCAGACAATGAGTTAGGCAACTACTTTGACTCTTCAGACACTTTTTTTCCTTCTTTTTTTTTGAAACATTTCTTTTACTTTTTCCAATTTATCCTGCATATAGCTTATTGTATATAGTTGTTCAAATGTTCTCTGCCTAATAGATTGTGAGCTCCTCAGGGGTAGAGACTGTTTTCTTTTGTTTTTGCTATGCTTTGTTTCCCCAGCACTTGGCAAAGATCCTGACACATTGTAGGGGCTTAATAAGTTTTTATTGACTTATTGGCTTAATGTCTAGGGATACTGAGTCTTCTCAGATGTCCTAGAGAGGTATTACTCCAGACCTTGCAGCTTTTCTTCTAGCAGGGAGATAACCTCTATGTCTATGCACCTAGAGCTATTATAGTAGGCAGTTGATCAATACATCTGACACATGGAATAGTTGAAAAATATATGGAGAGAGGTCTTTTTTGTCAGTGTATAGGTTTTTGAAAATGAGAAATTAAATTTGTAATATATCTGACTTGGTCCACATACCTGAGGTAGGCAAATATTAGGAAGGATGAAAGAGTGACCAGGAAAGGTCAACCAAGGTGGTGAAGGGCTTTGAAATTTAGTCAAAGGAAACAGAGGTCATTGACACAGGCTTGGTAATGGAGGAAGGAATGTGCTCACTTTCTTCAAGTATTTACTTTGTCATTTCCAAGAAGGACTAGACTTCTATTTGGCCCCTGATTGTAGAGGTAGGAGTGTTTCACAGACATTTCATAGAGGTCAACTTAGGCTGGATGTCAGGGGAAAAAATTTAAATGTCAAAATCAGAGTTGCCCCAAAGGAGAAGGGCATGCTTATAGAAGCAGTGACTCAGGGAAGCTAGGTGGAGCAGTGAATAGAGAGCACCAGCCCTGGAGTCAGGAGGACCTGAGTTCAAATCCGGCCTCAGACACTTAACACAAAAACTAACCTTGTCACCTTGGACAAGTCACTTAACCCCAATTGCCCTCCAAACACAGACACACACAGACACAGACACACACAGACACGCAGACACACAGACAGACAGACACACAGACACACACACACACAAGAAGCAGTGACTCCCCTGGACTCAAAGTCTCAAAGCAAAGGCTTTGATCTTCCATGATCTCTTCTGGGAAATCTTGTAGAGAACATCCTTATATAGGTTGGGCAAGATGGCCACTGAGGTTCCTCCTAACTAAGAAATTCTTTCCAGCTCTACAGTCTGATGATTCAATGATTCTCTGAAATGCCCTTCCAGAGAATAGAATCCATACGTTTCCTAGGTGATTTAGTTAGTCAGAGAGAGATGTTTTTTTTTCCACCCCAAAATCAAGCTGGGGTTCAAGCTTCTCCTTTGTTCTACAAAAAACATAAACTTGGGCTAACAATTATGGCCTTAGTGGGCAGGCTGATTTCCAGGTTTCCTCCACCATGCCTTTCATTTTCCTGCTTACGTTCCCAAGCTGCCCAGCCCCCTTTAAGTTCCTCTCCTCGGCTTTTGATGTCTTGGCTACAGCATGCTATTTGCATCTGGTTTATTTGTTTATGGCCTGATGGTTTTAAGTCTTCCTCCTCCCTTCAACTGCTTATTGAAGAAAGGAAACATGGAGAGCAAAATTCTCTTAACTGCAATATATAAACAGAAGTTGGCCAAGGAGAAATCAAGAACTAGTCTGATTATAGGAAGGCCGTGGTATGTCTAGAGTTTTTTAAATTGCCCCACATTGACTGAGAGATTGAACATAAGGCATAGAGATCCTGTCCATTACAAACCTACATTTCCAGACCATGGTGACCATTTTCACCTTGAGACCAGGGTCAGAAATAGAGTGTTGTTAAAAAAAAAGCAACAAAAATAAAGAAATTAAAAGGAAGTCAAAAGTTGGTCCACATATTGACACGTGTTTCAGGTTTTCCTGAAGCTTAACCTTATCCAGCTCAGGAGGAACAGGCTAACCCAGATTAATTGTTAGTGTGAAGATCACGCTAATTTGAATACAGCTGGTCTTCATTTTTTTTGCTGCAGTGTGTTTCTGGAAACCATAAAGTGCATGATTATAAAGAGAAACATATTTTCCCATGTGAGCAATGCTATGAATTGAAGGCTGTTCACGATGAGAGTTTGGCATCAAAGAGCTCATAGATGTGACCCCCAAAATGTCATGAAAGTCAAGCTTTTCTGCACTTGGAGTTAAGACCTACACTGAAATTTGACCTCAACTACTACTATGTTTGTGTCACCCTGGGCAAGTCACTGAACTTCTTTGTGTCCTAGCATCCTCATCTTTAAAATGAACTGTATGTGTGTGAGTGTGCATGTATGAATGTGTGTGTGTGTGTGTGTGTGTGTGTGTGTGTGTGTGTGTGTAAGGAGTGGCCTCTCCGGTCACTTGCAGCTCTAAATCTATGTTTCTGTGAGACACCCTAATCATTTACATGGGAAATTTATGCTCCAATCCTATCCAATCCAATCCAATCCAAATGCATTGTCTATTTTGATGATACAAGGCACCTTAATGTATTCCTCCCAACCTCTCCGTTGAATACCTTGCATCATATTTTACCAGAAAAAATTTGATGTCACTCATTCAATCTCTTTTCCTTTCCTTATCTTCTATCTCCCACATGCTTTCTCCCATCATCTTCTCCTTTACCTCTGTCTCACACAAAGAGGTGGCATTCTCCTTGCCAAGGCTAACCCCTCTACATGAACAAGTGATCCTCTTCTTTTCCATCTTCTCTAGCATCTTGCCCCCATTTTTCCCACACTCTCTTTTATCTTCAGTCTCTTCCTGTCTACAGGCTGCTTTTCTACTGCCTACAAACATGCTCATGTCTTCCTCATCCTCAAAAAACCCTTACTTGATCCTTCCATTCCTGCTAACTAACCATCATATACGTCTTCTGCCCTTTGTGGTAAAGCTTCTTGAGAAGACCACTTCCAGTCAGTGCCTCCCTTCCCACTCTTTTAAAAACTAATGCCTGGCTTCTGACATCTTCATTTAACTGGAACTGTCCTCTGCAAAGTTACCAAATCCAAAGACTTTTTCTCAATCTGCATCATCTTGACCTCTTAGCAGCCTTTGAGGCCATCAACCATCTTTTCTCATGAATATTCTCCTCTCTGGGGTTTTTGTTATTACGTTGTCTTTTTTGGTTTTCCTCTTATCTCACTGACCTCTCTACCTCTCTGTCTCTCAGTTTTCCTTGCTGTATCTTCATCCCAGTTACTCCCACTAACCATGGGTTTTCATCAGTGGTCTGTTCTGTGCCCTTTTCACTTTTCTCTCTACGTGATCTCACTTGGTGAGCTCACCAATCCCCATAGATTCAATTATCATCTCTATGCAGGTGAGTCTCAGGTCTGTTTATCCAGTTCTCACCTTTCGCCTGATTGCCAATATTGCATCATAAGCTATCTCTTGAATTGTAGATTTCACAGGCTTCTTAAACTCAACTTATTTAAAATTGAACTATTATCTTTTTCTCCCTTTCCAAGTTCCTCTCATTTTTAAGGGCACCATCATCCTCATAGGCACCTAGCCTCACAACATGGGCATCACCCTCAACTGCTCACTCCTACCCCCCATATCCATTCTATTGCTAAGTCCTTCCCATTTCTATTTCCACATCTCTTATTCCTGTCTCTGCTCTCATCATCTCACATCAGGGCTGTTGAAGTTGCTTTCTACTTAGTCTCTTGTGCTCAAGTCTCTCCACACTCCAACCCATCCTTCTCTCAGCTGCCAAAGTGATCCCCCCTAGATCGAAGTCTATTATACCACCTCCCATCCTTACTCACCAAGGACCAGTGGGTCCAGATGACTTCCATTATCAAATGCAAAAACTGCTGCTTTTTAAAGCTCTTCACAGCCTCATTCTTTCTTACCTTTCCAGACTTGTTTTACTTTGCCACTCTCCATGTACTCAATGATCCAGTAACGCTTGCCTTCATGCTATTCCTCACACAAAACAATCCCTCTCCTGACTCTATATCTTGACCATGGCTATCCTTCATGCCTGGAATGCACTTCCTTCTCATCTTTGTCTCCTGGCTTCTCTGAAGACTCAACTCAAACTCAACCTTCTGCAGGAAGACGTTTTTGGTTTGTCTTCTCCCCCCCCACCCCGCCCAGTGAGTTTCTTCCCTCTGAAATTACCTTCTATTTACACTATGTATATTTTTATGTATGATGCTTGCACGTTGTCTCCCCTATTAAGATGTCATCTCTTGGGTGGCATGGACTGAGTGTTTGTCTTTCTTTGTCATCTCATTGATCAGCAGAATACATGGTACCTAGTAAGTACTTAATAAGCTCTTGTGGACTGTGTGACTGAGGAAACAACGTCTACATATGAGTGTATATATATATATATATATATATATATATATATATATATACATATACACATATCTCTCTATACAATTATGTCTATCTATCTACCTATCCCAGGTCTATACCCATACCTGGATTTATATTCTGTCTCAGAAACATACTAGCTGTATGAATCTGGGCAAGTCATTTAAACTCGATCTAAGTTTTTTCATCTGTAAAATGAGGGCTTGGATGTAGTGGCATCCAAGGTCTCTTCCAGCTTTAAATCTATGATCCTCTGAATCATGGGTCTAGATTGGTAGATAATACATTTTGTGATTTATGGTGAGTTTTAACCTCACTCCCAATTCCTATTAAAAGACATTACCACAGAATCTTAACTTTCTCCTATGTCTCATTCTGAAACCACAGTCCCCACCCACTTCTTACACAAGGCAGGCTTTTCCAATTTAATAACATTAACATTACTTATCCCAACATTTCAGCAACTTGTGAGTTCTTTGGGAGTGAGTCCTCCTCCTTCCTGCAGTGAATATTGAGATCCTCTGTTCCTTTGCAGTCAATCTCCAAGAGTTCTTGGGGCCAAAGAAATTAATCAGGCTGTGCCCTCTCTAGGGATAAGTTCCCTCCAAATTTAGCTAGGCTTATCCAGACACATAATAATTATACAGATAATGACAGCTAACCAAAGTTTAGTCAACTCTCGAGTATTCAGGAGTTAAGTCCCCAAGATAGTTCTCTCTGGCCTTTCTATTGTCTGTCTTCTGACCATTCCATTTTCTGGAGGCAGAGTTAGAATTCAGGTCTTCTTGATTCCAAATCCAGCGCTCTAACCAATGCATTGGCCAGCTGCCTCGGTGAAGTATAGATGGCAACTATTCACACCTTCTCATTTAATGGAGTTCTTTCCTTTCCAGAAGTATTCCATAAAAGTTCTTTTAATATGCCATAGGTCTTCCCTAATATTCTTATATCATTCCTTATCCTCACTTCATGACTTGCCCACATCCCTTTCTGTCCATACCTGTCCTTGTTACCACAAGTAACTAAAAGCTGCCTTTACCTAGTACTTTCATCCATGAAGGTTGTGGTGATACTTTCTGGATTTTGTTCAAATTTCATTTCTGATATCCCTCTTTGTAGAAGCAGTGTGGAGCAGTCAGGGATCAAATCCCACCTCTGTCATTTAATGGCTGTCTGACCCTGGGCCAGGGAGTCTGTCTTTTTTTCTTTAAGAAATTTTTAAAAATTCATTTTGAACTTAAAAAAAAAGAAGATAAAAAAGAACATTTCCATGTACACCAGACAACATAAAAGAGAATTCAACATAAAACCGTGAATTTCCATTTCATACTGGGTACTTAAAAAAAAAACAACAACAACTATGTAATAAATGGTACACATTGTTTTCAAAGCTACTCTGACTTTCTGTGCTTCCTTCAAAGTTTTCTTTTGTTCTCTGCTGTATACTTTTCATTTTTTTCTCCCTCCCTCCTCACCCCACATCAGAGATTGCTACCATTATACACAAATGTGTGTGTGTGTGTGTGTGTGTTTGATACTATGCATACTTCTATTTCTTAGTACTTTATCTGCAGGTGAATATTATCTTCCTTCATAGATGCTTTGCAATTGATTTGAGTATTTATAGTACTCAGATGACTTAATCATTCAAAGCTTTTCTTAGAACAATATTGCTGTTACTGCATAATGTTCTCTTTGTTCTGTTCATTTCACACTTCATTATTTCATGCAAGTCTTTCTATATTTTTTAAATCAAACAGCTCATCATTTTTTATAACACAGTAGTATTTCATCATAATCATATATGACAATTTATTTAGCCATTCTCCAATTGAAGGGAAGTAGACTAATAGTGGTATGTCTGGGTCAAAGGGCATAGGCAGTTTAATAACTCTTAGGGCATAGTTCCAGATTGCTCTCCAAAATGGTTGAATCAGTTCACAGTTCTACCATCAGTGATTCAATGTCCCAATTTTTCCACAAGTCTTCCAACATTTGTCATTTTCTCCTATCATTTTAGCCAATCTGATAGGTATAAGACAATAACTCAAAGTTGTTTTAATTTGCATTTCTCTAATCAGCAGTGATTTAGAATATTTTTTCAGATGACTATAGTCTTGATCTCTTGCTTTTTTTGGGCAGGAGGGAGGGCACTTGGGGTAAAGTGACTTGCCCAAGGTAACATAGCTAGTTAAGTGTTAAGCGTATGAGGTCTGATTTGAACTAAGATCCTCCTGACTCCAGGGCCGGTGCTCTATTCACTGCGACACCTAGCCAACCCTATAGTCTTGATTTCTTCATTGAAAAACTGCCTGTTCAAAACCACACTCTCATTGAATTTGGTTCAGGGAGAGAATGACATACATACTAAATGGGATATCTCAACCCACAACAGAATAGGGGGAAGGGGGATGAGAGGAGGGATGATGGATGGGAGGGCATCCTTGGGGGGAGGGGAGGTTGGAAGTACCCACTATAGAAGAGGGACAGGATTATGTAGGGAATGGATCAGGTGGGGGGTGGGATGAGTGGGAGGGAATTATAAGCAGCCTTGTACAATATATCTACTATGATAATGTTTTGCATAGCTAGACATTTACAACATATACTGAATTACTTATCTTCCCAGAGGGAATGGGTGACAAGGGAGGAAGGAAATGGATCTGAAATTCGAGGTCTTAAGGTTAAATATTTCAAATATATATAAATACTATTATTAATACTCTTTTGCTTGTAATTGGGAGATAAGATGTGCAGGCATTGGGACACAAAGATTCACCTTCCTCTAATGGAAAAGTTGAAGGGGGTATGGGAGAAGGTATGGAAGAGAGCAGATTGGAGGAAGCGATATCTTGCGGGACTGCTATTCGGGGAGGGTGGGTAGGGGAAAAACGGGGGGAAAATGATTGTAACTCAAAATCTGTTGGAAATGAATGATCTAAAACAGAAATTAATAAAGCATTTGTTTTTAAAAAAAGAAAAACTGCCTGTTTATATCCTTTGACTATCAACTGGGGAATGACTCTTCTTCTTATAAATTTAACAAAGTTCTTTATATATTTAAGATATGAGACATTTATCTGAGTAATTGTTTAAAAATTTTTCTCCCAATTTTCTGTTTTCCTTCTAATACTGATTACATTTATTTTATTTGTACAAAAACTGTAAAAATGTAATGTAATTGAAATTATCCATTTCACACCTCACTCTGCTCTCTATGTCTTATGTATACATAAATTGTTCCCCTAACCATAAGTCTGATAGTTAATATGTTCCATGTCCTTCTAATTTTCCTAGGGTATCTCCCTTTAGGCTAGGTCATGACCTTATTTTGATAAATAGTGAAAATTTTAGTCTATGTCCAGTTTCTGCAAAAGTGCTTTTCAGATTTACCAATAATGTTTTATTGATTATTAATTATTTTTATCCCATTTTAGTGGGATTATGATAAATGTTATCCCATTTTAGTAGTATTACAAAGGATTTTTAACGACTTCTTAACCCAAAAGCTTAAATCTTAAACACGAAGTTGCTATACTCATTTGCTACTGTATACTATATGTTTACTGTGTTCCACTGATCAACCTTTCAATTTGTTAGACTGTAACAGATAATTTGGATAATTACTGCCTTAATACTACAGTTTAAGTTCTGGTATTGCTAAACATCCTTATTTTTTATTAATTGCCTTTGTAGTTTTGACCTTTGGTCTTTCCTAATGAATTTTGTCAGCATTTTTTTCTAGCTCAGTAAAAAAAATAAATTGGTAATTTAATTGGGATGACATTAAATAAAGAGATTAGTTTAGTTAAAATTGTCATCTTTGTTACATTAGCTCTGCGCATGAAGAAATAATATTTCTCCAATTATTTAAATCTGACTTTATTTGTATAAAAATGTTTTATAATTATGTTCATGTAGTTCCTAGGTTTGTTTTTTTATTTAATTATTTTTAGTTTCCAACATTCATTTCCACAAGATTTCAAGTTACAATTTTATTCCCTGTCTTATTCCTATCCCTACCCCAAAATAGCAAGCCTACTGAATACCCCTTCTCCCAATCTGTCCTCTTTTATATACTCCCCCATCACTCCCCTAATTTTCTAGTTAGGGCAAGATGGATTTCTATACCCCAGTACCTGTATATCTTATTTCCCAGTTGCATGTAAAAAAAAACTTTTTTAAACATTTGTTTTTAAAACTTTGAGTTCCAGATTTTTTTTTCCCTTCTTCCCTCCTCACCCACCCCCACTGGGAAGATAAGCTATTCAATATAGGTTGTACGTGTGTAGTTACCCAAATCATTTCCATAATTGATATATTGTGGAAGACTAACTATATTTCCCTCCATCCTATCCTGCCCCCCACTTATTCTATTTTCTCCTTTGACCCTATCCCTTTTCAAAAATGTTTGTTTCTAACTAGCCTCTTCCCCAATCTGCCCTCCCTTCTATCACCCCCTCATCTCCTTATTTTCCTGTAGGGTAAGATACCCAACTGAGTATGTATGTTATTCCCTCCTTAAGCCAAATTCAATGAGAATAAGATTGTCCCATTCCTGTTCACTTCCTGCTCTTCTGCTCCACTGTAACAGTTTTTTCTTACCTCTTTTATATGAGATAATTTACCCTATTCTATCTGTCACTTTCTCCTTCTCCCAATATATCCCTCTCTCAGCTCTTAATTTTAGTTTTTGATTATCATCCCTTCATATTCAACTGATCCTATGCACTCTTTCTATGTATACATGTACACACATATACATACAATCACAATATTTATACACCAATATGCCCTCCTATACATACGTATATATGTGTGTGTATATACATATATATATGTATATACACACACACACACATATATATATGTGGGAACATATATATAAGGGAATATATATATGTATATGTATGTATATATATATATATATATATATATATATATATATATATATATATATATTCCCTTCAACTATCCTAATACTGAGAAGTCCCATGAGTCACAATTATCATTTTTCCATGTAGGAATGTAAATAGTTTAACTTTAGTAAGTTCCTTATGATTTCTTTTTCCTGTTTGCCTTCTTATGCCTTCTTGTTTCTTGTATTTGAAAGTCAAATTTTCTATTCAGCTCTGGTTTTCTCATCAATGATGTTTGAAAGAACTGTATTTCATTGAATGACCATATTTTCCCTTGAAGCATTATACTCAGTTTTGCTGGGTAGGTGATTCTTGGTTTTAATCCCAGCTCCTTTGACCTCCAGAATATCATATTCCAAGCCCTTTGATCCCTTAATGTGGAAGCTGCTAGACATTGTTTTTCCACAGTATTCAAATTGTTTCTTTCTTTCTTTTTTTAAGATGCCTTATTAACTTCTGTTTTACTTCATTCATTTCCACCAGTTTTTGTGTTACAAATTTTCTCCCCATTTTTCCCTACCCACCTTCCCAAAATAGCAGTCCCCCAGGATATCACCTCCTCTTATTTCCCAATTACATGAAAAATAGTATTAATAATAGTATATATGTATATGTATATGTATACATATATTATATTTAAACATTTGGTTTTAAAACTTTGAATTCCAAATTCATTCCCTTCCTCCCTTGTCACCCACCCTTACTAGGAAGATAAGCAATTCAATATAGATTGTACATGTGTAGCTAATGCAAAACATTACCATAGTAGATATATTGTAGAAGACTGATTATATTTCCCTCACTCCCATCCCACCTCCCACTTGTTCTATTCTCTACTTTGGTCCTGCCACTTTTCAAAAGTGTGTGCTTCCTACTTCCCTCCCACCCAGCTTGCCCTCCCTTCCATCATCTCCCCTCTCATCCCCTTCCACCCTACTCTCCTGTGGGGTGAGATACCCTATTTCACGTGTATGTCATTCCCTCCCTGAGCCAAAGTCAATATTATAAAGTTGATCCATTCCCTTATGCCTTCCTGTTCTTCCCCTCCATTATACCCATTTTCCCTTGACTTTTCTATATGAGATAGTTTGCCCCATTCTGTCTCTCCCCATCTCCTCTCATTATATTCCTCTCTCACCTCTTGATTTCAACTTTTAAGTATCATCCCTTCCTATTAAATTGGTCCTGTGACCTCTATCTATATATACCTGTAAACACACACACACACACACACACATATATATATATATATATATAAACACATTCACCTATGTATTCTTAGGCCTACTCTAATAAGGACTATATATATTTATATTTATATTCCCTTCAACTATTTTCATACTGAGAAATGTTTCATCAGTAACAATGATAATTTTTCCATGTTGGAATGTAAATAGTTCAACGTTGATAAGTCCCTTATGATTTCTTTTCCCTGTTTACCTTCTCATGCTTCTCTTGCTTCTTGTGCCTGAATGTCAGATTTTCTACTCAAGTCTGTTTTTTTCTTCAAGAATGCTTGAACATCTTCTATTCCACTGAATGACCATATTTTCCCCTGAAATATGATACTCAGCTTTACTGGGTAGGTGACCCTTGGTTTTAATCCCAGCTCCTTTGCCCTCCAGAATATCATATTCCAGGCCCTTCTATCCCTCAGTGTAGAAGCTCCCAGATCCTGTGTTATCCTGATTGTGTTTCCACAATATTCAAATTGTTTCTTCCTGGCTGCTTGTAATATTCTCTCCTTCAGCTGGGAATTCTGTAACCTGGCTATGATATTCCTAGGAGTTTTCTTCTTGGGATCTTTTTCAGGAGATGATTGGTGGACTCTTTCAACCTCTATTTTGCCTTCTGGTTCTAAAACATCAGGGCAGTTTTCCTTGAGAATTTCTTGGAAGATGATTTCTAGGTTCTTTCTTTGATCATGGCTTTCAGGTAGTCCAATAATTTTAAAATTATCTCTCCTGGATCTATTTTCCAGGTCAGTGGTTTTTCCCATGAGCTATTTCACATTGCCTTCTATTCTTCCATTTGTTTCTATCTGTTTAACAGCATCTTGATTTCTCACAAAGTCACTAGCTTCCCTTTGGTCCATTCTAAATAGGAAGAAAAGATGCTCCTCAGTGAGCCTTTGAGATTATTTTTCCACCTGGCAAATTTGGCTTTTTAAGGCATTCTTTTCATCATTGCCTTTTTGATCCCCTTTTGCCATTTGAGTTAGTCTATTTTTTAGGACCTTGTTTTCCTCAGTCAACTCAGGAGAGCTGACTCTCCTTTCATAATTTTCTTGCATCATTTTAATTTCTCTCGCCAGTTTTTCCTCCACTTCTCTTATCTGCTTCTTAATGTCCTTTATGGCCTGTAACCAGCTTGTATTTTTATGTGAAGCTTTTGGTGCAGGAGCTCTGACCTCACAGTCCTCCTCCTGTTCCATGCTTTGATCCTCTTTGCCCCCCAAATAGAAGTCTAATGTTGAATTTTTTTGATGTTTGAATTATTTTGTTTCCTTTGCCTAAACATGTTAGCACTCAATTACATGACCTTTGGGCTTGTTGCCACAGTAGGACTCTGCCACCAGACAGGGGAGCTTCCATCTCAAATGCTGGGGCTTTCTCAACTGCCATTGGTATTAGTAGGGTGCCCTCTCTGAAGCCTCCACATGCGCTGGCAAGCTGGTCACACACCCCAGGACCTCCACCCCAGACTGAAATCCAGATCCAAGAAGGTTAAGCAAGAGTGATTAACCCCTAGACTGGTCACCAGGTCCCCCTACAGTTCACAGGCCAGTAGCTGAAGGTGCATAGCTGTGCCAGCTGTGCCTAAGTATTTCATCAGCTTCTCGCCCTGGGGGAAAAAGCCAGTGCTATCCCTACTAGTCCCAAAGTCCACAGTGCACTGACCTCTCACTTTGTCATTGGCATCTATGTGTTGATAATTCTGGAAACGCCATAGCTTCTGGTGTTCTAGGGTCCCTCCAGCTGGCTTCTGGTCAGACTGCCCTGGGGCTAAAACCTTTGGCTCCCTGGGGGCTGAGATCAGCTCCCAGAGTGATGTGCTGGCTGCTCCCTGCTGGCCTGCTGGGCTGTCCTCAGCAGGAGGTTAGCTTCTCTGTATCATTTTGTGGGTTCTGTAGCACCAAAGTTTGTTTAGAGTTCCCTTTTACATGGATTGGTGAAAGTGGGAGCTGGAGATGCTGGGAAGTCCTGTTTCTACTCAGCCATCTTGACTTCACACCCAAATTGTTTCTTCTTAATAGCTTGTAATATTTTCTCCTTGACCTGGGAACTCTGGAATTTGACTATAATATTCCTATTAGTTTTGTTTTGAGGATCTTTTTCAAGAGGTGATCAGTGAATTCTTTCAATTTCTATTTTGACCTCTGGTTCTAGAATATCAGGGCAATTTTCCTTGAGAATTTCTTGAAGGATGATTTCTAGGCTCTTTTTTTGATCATGGCTTTCAGGTAGTTCAATAATTTTTAAATGATCTGTCCTCGATGTCTTTTCCAGGTCAGTGGTTTTTCCAATGAGATATTTCACATTGCCTTCTATTTTTTTATTTGTTTGGATCTGTTTTATAATATCTTGATTTATCATAAGGTCATTAGATTCCAATTGCCCCAGTCTAGTTTTGAAGGAGTTATTCTCTTCCATGCATTTTTGAAATTGACTTTCCATATGGCAGTTCAACTTTTTAAGGTGTTCTTCTAATCGCTGGCTTTTTGGGCCTCTTTTGCCATTTGAGTTAGTCTATTTTTAAGGTGTTATTTTCTTCAGTGTATTTTTGGGTCTCCTTTAGCAGGCTGTGGGCTTCCTTTTTGTGATTTTCTTGAATCATTTTTATTTCTCTTCCGAATTTTTCCTCCACTTCTCTTACTTTATTTTCACAATCCTTCTTGAGCTCCTCCAAGGCTTGCAACAAATTCATATTTTTCTTGGAGACTTTTTATGCAGAAGTTCTGACTTTGCTGTCTCCTTCCTACTCCATGCCTTCATCCTTTTTGTCCCCCCAAAATGATTCTCTGGTCTGTTTGTGCTTCCTTGTCTTGCTCATATTGGAACCCAATTACTTGGACTTTTGAGCTCTTTGCCACAGTAAAACTCTGCTTCCAGAATGGAGAGAGCTTTGTCTTAAATTGCTGGGGTTTTGCAGCTGCCAGAGTTATGAGGAAGGTGCCCTCCCTACAGCACCCACAAGGTCTGGCACAATGGCCATACACCCCTGGACCACTACCCAAGTCCAAGATTTAGATCCAAGCAGGTTAAAGCAAAAGCAATTACCCCATGAATGGTCACTTGGTCCCCCTATGATCTGCAGGCCAGGAGTTCCTGAGGCTGCCATGTGGTGGCTGCATAACAACTGTACACCTGCTGCTTCTCACCCAAGAGGCAGGGGCTATACCTTGCCCCTTCTTTCCAAAAGAGTTCCACACTGTCCTTTATGGGTTGAGAAGTCCGAAAACCACCACAGCTGGTGGTGATTCACTCTCCTGAAGTCTGCTCTGGATGCTACTGGTCAGTGATGCCCAGGGGCAAGAACTGCAAGGCTCCCATCTTAGGTGTGATAGGCCCTACCTGTCTGCCTGCTGGCTTGCCTTCAGTGGAAGATTTGTTTCTCTTTGTCACTTTGTGGGTTCTGTAGATTTAAAATTTGTTTAGAGTCTTTTTTTTTACAGGTATTAGAAGTGGTTGGAGCTGGAGTTTGTGCTTCTACTACACCATCTTGACTCCACCCCTCAAACAGTCAATTCCTGGATTTATTTCAGTAGGTATACTCCCAGGTATTTTATGTTGTCTATAATTATTTGGTATCTCTTCCTATCTCTTCTTGCAGGGCTTTATTGATAACATAGCAATGATGATCTGTGTGGTTTTATTTTATGTCCTGCAAGTGAATTCATATCTATGGACCATGGTTTCCTCACATGTAAAATGAAAGACGGACTTTATGTTCCCATCTAATTGTAAACCTAACATTTTCTGACATATCTTTTTCTTCCTTGTAAACAAGACCCCCACCATATTTTTCCTAATAGGTTACATAGAGATTATCCTGGTTGAATGTTAAGATCCTTTATGCTGGATAACAGAAAAGGGTTAGGACCATGCCAGTGGAATTAACATTTCACAATTTTCCCAGCTCCATGGCTATTTCAGACACTGAACAACAGTGAAGGGCTTCAGAGCAATAAACTCTGGTCATTGGCATGATACAAGCTAATTGGAGCTATTTTGTAGTAAGGGGGGAAAGTAAGAGTGTCTGAAATCACTGAACCCTAGAGATCGTCTAGTCTAACCTGTACCTGAAGAAGAATCCCTCCTGTAACACCACCCTCAAAAATGGTCATCTAGCCTCTGAGGAGGATGGAATGAATTGCTAGGTCATGCAGTGGATAGAGTGCTGGACCTAGAGTCAGGAAGATGCCTCTTTCTGAGTTCAAATCTGGCCTCAGACACTTACTAGTTGTGTGACCCTGGGCAAGTCACTTCACCCTGTTTGCCTCAGTTTCCTCACCTGGAAAATGAGCTGGATAATTGAATAGCAAACCACTACAGTATCTTTGCCAAGAAAATTCCAAATGGGGTCAGAAGAGCAGAACATGACTGAAAATGACTGACCATAACAACAACAAAAGGAGGAGGGAATCCACCACCTCATGTCAGTGGCAGCCCATTCTATTTTGGGTTGGCTTTTGTCCTTGGGAAGGTTCTCCTGATATCAAGTCAAAATATGTCCCTTTACATCTTCCACACATTATTCCTGACTCTGCCTTCTGGGGTCAAGGAAAAAATTCATTGAATATACATGACAAAGCCTTGAAGCCAGTCATTGTGTTCACCTTATATCTTTTCTTTAGACTAAACATCTGTTTCTTCACCTATTCCTATGACTGGCTGGATCTTGATTCCCTTCACCACCCCAAGATGCTTTCCAACTGATCAACCAATGACCTTATGAAAATGTGACACCCAGAACTACAAGACTTCAACAATTTGGCCTGTGATGTCTTTGTTTTGGCTATTCTCTACCCCAGTGCAGGTTGCCACAGTTCCATGTTTCCCATGTAACCATAGGATCATAGATCCGGAGCTGACAGGGGTCTGAGTGGGCTGCAGCTACTGAGAATATCTCATCATTCCAATAAATGATCCTTCTTTCAAGATTTTATGGATGGTCTTCATGAATCTTTGTAGCGGAAACATTCACAACCCTGCAGCTAAACTGATCAAGAACTCCAAACCTAGCTAGATTGGCCCTTGGATGAATGAGATATAATCATAAGAACACATACATTGGAAAGGACCAGAGGGGCCAACTAGCTTGACCTCCTCGTTTTATAAATGATTTAACTGAAGCCCAGAGACAGAAAGTAACATGACCAAGGTCATACCTACAATCATAAGTTTAGAGATAGGAGGGTCCTTAGGAGCAATTCAATCTCATTTTACAGATAAAGAAACTGAGGTTCAATTAGGTTAAATGCCCTGCCCAGGCAGGATTTGATCCCAGGTCGTCTGGCTCCAAATGCAGTGTTCAAAGACTATAATCAAACCTCCTCAACTTGTGAAGACTTGCTGCATCATGCATTCTATGCCAAGAAGTGTTATCAGAATAGGACTCAGTAGAGGAAGGTTGTTCAAAGGTGACTAAACATTGCCTTTGCCTGCTGAACCTTTTCAGAATCCCCCACTTTACCTACAAGACCTTGTCCTGTTGAGCTCCAGCTCAACCACAGGAATCTTCAGGTCAGCTGTTAATAGGTATAGTTTCTTTCATTTCCATTAGTGTTTTTTATTAGTTATTTTCGAGCTACAACAGAGCCTCGGGGAAAAAATTAGTTTCATGTGGTGGTATAGAACAAAGACTTTGGTTATTTTTGTTGTTAATGAACCATATTTTATTATTTAATACATCATATCTTTAACCTCTAAATTTACATAATATGTTGTGAGTGGCATTTGTAGCTTTCAAACACAGCAGACAGCTCTATGGTCTTTTGATTTAAATGTAAAATTATTGCATGGAGAAAATATATGAAACCTTGAACTTAGAAGTATGTGTGTGTGTGTGCGTGCACGCATGCATGCACGCACGCACACACACACACGCTGTTCATGTACACTTATGTGTGCATGTAAAAGTATATGTATACATACATACACACATACATACATATTATTTGGAAAGTGGAGATTGTTGATACTAATAGGACTTTTAATTTAACTTGCATTTAATTTGGACTTTGATTCCTACCTTAGAAGGCTTTAGTGTGATTTTAGGGATAGTCTCACAACATCTTCTTGGCTTGTGTCTCCACTCAAGTAAATACTGGGAATTTCAGGATCTAGCTTGCATCTCCCAAAAGATGCACACGCTCAAATATATATATTGTGCATGTGTGTATGTGTATAGTTCATGGCCCCACTCCTAAACACCAGCATCTGTCTCATTTTGCTTACATCAAAAATGGCACCTCATCTCCCCTGTTAAGCACTTAGGCTAATAAGGCATCACATGTAGGGCAAGTTTTATTAAACCAACAAAAAATAAAGACAGGGCTTAAACTCTATGAGGAAATACTTTTCTCCTCATTCTGTGGTGACCTCTACAGTCTTCTGACATAGTATAGGACAAAGTCAATCTGTACTAACCTGTACTAAGCACTGGAGATTAAAAAAAAAAGGCAAAAATAAATAGTCCCTATCCTGTAGAAGCTCACAGACTAATAAGGGAGACAAACACATATGTATAAACAAGTGGTATATACTATAAAAAGGAAATAATTAACAGAGGCAAAACACTGGAGTTAAGATGTGTTGGTGTAGGCTTTTTTTAGAATCTGAGACTTTAAAAAAATTGAAGTCAGTAGTAGGTGGAGAATGTTTCAGGAAGGGGAAAGGACCAGAGGAAATGCTGAGAGATGGAGTATCTTGTTTGTGAAACAGTCAGGAGGCCAGAGAGTACATGGTGGGGAATAAGGTATAAGAAGACAGGAAAGACTGGAAGGGGGCAGGTCAGGAAGATCTTGGAACACCAGTGGATTTTGTCTTTGATTCTGGAGATGGCAGGGAACAAGTGGAGTTTATTGAGTAGGGGTGAGACATGGTTAGAACTGAGCCTTAGGAAAATCTGTTAAGTAACTGAGAGGAGGATGAAATGGAGTTGGGAGAGACTAGAGTCAGGGAGAATGTCCAGCAGCTACAGGGCAGGTGATGTGTGCCTGCTCCAGACTGGCTGCAGGGTCAGGAGAGAAGGGAATATATCCAAGAGATGTTTGTTCTTCTCTCTCAAAGGATCTGTCACTATTTTACCAAATTTATTCAGAGCCATCTTCCTAGTGCACATAGTTCTGTAGATGTATAAATCTTTCTCTAGGTCCCAAGTGGATTAAACATCTTTCTACTTCTCATTTCTAGGTTTTCTCATTTTTTTCCTCTGCATATAGACTACAGGCATGCCCCTAAATGAAAGGGGGTTCAGGGAATTACTTCACCTAAAAAAAGGTGTCATCTACATTTCTTCAACACTGGAGTAGTAAAATCAAAAAGCATTTTAAAAAATTTTAATACTTCACTTTTCCCCAATTGCATGTGAAAGAATTTTTATTATTCCAGTTTTTAAAAAAAATTGCATTTTAAATTCTCTTCCTCCCTCCCTCCTCCCCATCTCTCATTTGAGAAGGGAAGCAATTTGCTATAGTTTGTACATATGCAGTCATGCAAAACAAATTTCCACATTTATCATGTTGTGAAAGAAAACACAGACAAAAAAAAAAACAAGAAAAAATTTTAAAAGTATGCTTCAATTTGCATTCAGACTCCATTCGCTCTTTCTTTGGAGGTGGATAGCATTTT
Source organism: Gymnobelideus leadbeateri (assembly GCA_011680675.1). NCBI lineage: Eukaryota > Metazoa > Chordata > Mammalia > Diprotodontia > Petauridae > Gymnobelideus > Gymnobelideus leadbeateri. The sequence goes on from WOXC01009794.1 coordinate 37,690, forward strand.
CCATCATAAGTCATTCAGAATTGTCTTGGATATTGCTAAGAATGGCTAAGTCATTCACAGCTGATCATCATACAATATTGCTGTTATGATATACAAATGTTATATCATATCAATGTTATATACAAGTTATACAAGAGAACTTGGTTCTGCTCACTTCACTTTGGATCAGTTCATATGAATCTTTCCAGGTTTTTCTGAAAACATCCTGCTCATCATTTCTTTTAGTATGATAGTATTCCATCAAAATTCAACAAGCATTTTAAAGCATCTACTATTTGCCAGTCACTGATTAGACCTGACATTTTACTAGCATAAAGAACTCCCAGAAGAACCAATATATTATACCCATGAAGGTTGACACCTACCCTGTAATGCACAGTCTTTGAGAGGTGCCAGAGGCACCAAGAAGGTCAGTGATTTCCCTATGCTCACACAGCCATAAATATCAAAGGCAAAATTTGAAGCCAGGTCTTTCTGACTTGGATGTCTGTTCTCTAACCTCTACACCACTTGCTATATTGGTCTTATAAACTATTACTTGAGAGCACCTGGATTATTGAATTAAAATAATTTTTATTGATTTTCAGGAATTGCATACATATTCGAATGGTGGAATTTGAGAACTAGAAGGAATGTTTGAATACTAATTTTTCTTTTTATGTGAAATTTATTTATTTTTAGTTTTCAACATTTATTTCCATATTATTTTGAGTTTTAAATTTTCTTCCCCTCCCTCTCCTTGCCCCTTCCTAAGATGGCATGTGATCTGGAATAGGCTCTCCTTTTAAATTCATACTAGACATATTTTCATATTAGTCTTGATGTAAGAAGAATTAGAACTAATGGGAGAAACCACGAGAAAGAAGAAACAAAACAAAACAAAGAAAAGAAAAGGAGAGCAAATAGGATGCTTCCATCTCGATTCAGACTCCAAACTTCTTTCTCTGGATGTGGACAGCATTTTCCGTTGTGCGGCTTTTGGAGTTGTCTTAAATCCGTGCTTTGCTGAGAAGAGCTAAGCCTATCAAACTCAGTCATGACACAATGTGGCTGTCACTGTGTACAATGTTTTTCTGCTTCTGCTCATTTCATTCACCATCAGATGATATAAGTCTTTTTTATTAAACAAATGCTTTATTAACTTCTGTTTTACATCATTCATTTCCGCCAGATTTTGAGTTATAATTTTTCCCCCGTTTTTCCCCTACCCACCCTCCGAGAATAGCAGTCCCACAAGATATCGCTTCCTCCAATCTGCTCTCTCCCATACCTTCTCCCATACTCCCCTTCAACTTTTCCATTAGAGCAAGGTGAATCTCTGTGCCCCAATGCCTGCACATCTTATCTCCCAATTACAAGCAAAAGAGTATTAATAATAGTATTTATATATATTTAAAACATTTAATTTTAAGACCTCGAATTTCAGATCCATTCCCTTCCTCCCTTGTCACCCATTCCCTCTGGGAAGATAAGTAATTCAGTATATGTTGTACATGTCTAGCTATGCAAAACATTACCATAGTAGATATATTATACAAGGCTGCTTATAATTCCCTCCCACTCATCCCACCCCCACCTGGTCCATTCCCTACTTGATCCTGTCCCTCTTCTATAGTGGGTACTTCCAACCTCCCCTTCCCCCAAGAATGCCCTCCCATCCATCATCCCTCCTCTCATCCCCCTTCCCCCTATTCTGCTGCAGGTTGAGATATCCCATTTAGTATGCATGTCATTCTCTCCCTGAACCAAATTCAATGAGAATGTGGTTTTGCCTTTTTGCCTTCCTATTCTTTCCCTCCCTTGCAGCCACTTCCCCTTGCTTCTTCTACATGAGATAGTTTACCCTACCCTGTCTCTCCCCATCTCCTCTTGCCACTTTCCTCTCTCATCTCATTATTTCACCCCTTGAGTATCCTCCCTTCCCAACAAATTCAACCTATGCCCTCTATCCATGTATAACTTTAAACATATATACACACATTCACATATGTATTCATACGACCATACACCCTTCTTCCATTATTTTCATACTGAGAAAGGTTTAATCAGTCACAGTTATTGTTTTTCCATGTAGGAATGTAAATAGGTCAACTTTGATAAATTAGTTTTGATTTCTTTTCCCTGATTACCTTCTCAGGCATCTCTTGCTTCTTGTGTCTGGATGTCAGATTTTCTATTCAACTCTGGTTTTTTCCTCAAGAATGCTTGAAAGTCCTCTATTCCACTGAATGACCATATTTTCCCCTGAAACAAAATACTCAGTTTTGCTGGGTAGGTGACCCTTGGGTTCAGTCTCAGCTCTTTTGCCCTCTGTAATATCATATTCCATGCCCTTCAATCCCTCAGTGTAGAAGCTGCCAGGTCCTGTGCTATTCTGATTGGGTTTCCACAATATTGAAATTGTTTCTTCCTGACTGCTTGTAGTATTTTCTCCTTGATCTGGGGATTCTGCAACCTGGCTATAATATTCCTGGGAGTTTTCTTTTTGGGATCTTTTTTCAGGAGGTGATCTGTGGATTCTTTCAACCTCTATTTTGCCCTCTGGATCTAAAACAACAGGGCAGTTTTCCTTGATAATTTCTTGAAGGGTGATTTCTAGGTTCTTTCTTTGATTATGGCTTTTAGGTAGTCCAATAATTTTTAAATTGTCTCTCCTGGATCTATTTTCCAGGTCAGTGGTTTTTCCCGTGAGATATTTCACATTGCCTTCTATTCTTTCATTTGTTTGTATCTGCTTAACAGCATCTTGATTTCTTACAAAGTCACTAGCTTCCATTTGCTTCAGTCTAACTCTGAAGGAATGAATCTCCTCAGTGAGCTTTTGAGATTCTTTTTCCATCTGGCAAATTCGGCTTTTTAAGGCATTCTTCTCCACATTGCCCTTTTGGGCCTCCTTTGCCATTTGAGTTAGTCTATTTTTTAAGATGTTGTTTTCCTCAGTCAGGCTGTTGACCCTCATTTCATACTTTTCCTGCATCCTTCTCATTTCTCTTCCCAATTTTTCCTCCACTTCTCTTCTTTGACTTTAAAGTTCTTCTTAAGGCATTCTATGGCCTGCAACCCGCTGATATTTTCCTTTGGGGCTTTTGGAGCAGGATTCCTGACCTCAGAGTCCTCCCGTTCTATGCCTCGATCCTCTTTGCCCCCAAAATAGGAGTCTTATGTTGCATTTTCTGTTTAATTTGTTTCCTTTGCCTTGGCATGTTGCCACTTAATTACTTGACTTTTGGGGCTTGTTGCCATGGTATGACTCTGCCACCAGACAGGGGAGCTTCTGTCCTGAATGTGGGGTGGGGGGTGAGAGAGAGAGAGAGAGAGAGAGAGAGAGAGAGAGAGAGCAAGACAACACAGAGCACATATTTATGATAGTCTAAATGTTTATTCAACAGTTCCTCTACTGACTTTTAGGATTTTAGACAGACAGCTTACATTAGTGGATTGACTGTATGCAAATTACCCTCCTTGACTCTTCCCAAATTTGTGACAGTATTGTCTCCCTCTTTACTGCCTGACCTTGCAACCTAATGATATCCTCCTCAAGCATTTTAATGTGCTTCCTACAACAACTACAATTCCACATGTTTAAAAAAATCTTTTAATTGACTCAAGGGTCAGTCCTGCCTTTAGTCACAACAGGAGGCTGACTATTAGCAGAAGTGGAATGGAGAGCATTGTATCAAAAATTTAGAGCCGCAAATATCCTTAAGGGTCATATAGTCCAACCTTCTCATTTTACAAATGAGGAAACTGAGGCTAAGAGGTTAAGTGTTATCCAAGTAAAAAGTCATGGAGAGGAGTTGTAAACTTAGCTTTTCCACTTCCAATTCCAGCATTTTCAATTGCATCATACTTATTCCACAAATATGAAATGTGTGTTTCATAGGTCTACAGCAAATGGAGCAGTCACTCTCTGGCAAGTGAGTCAAAGAGCCAGGGCAGTAGTAGAATACTTAAAGTATAATAAAGGGCACTTACTCTCTTTAAGGACTTCCAAGATCTCTTAACTGTTCAATCACTCAATCAATTAAGTAGTAATTATTAAGCACTTACTATACACTGAGCATTCCAATAGACATTGAGGACATACTTAAAAAGAATGAAACTCTAATCACAATGAGCTTATATTCTAAAGGGAGCTACAAGAAGTATATAAAAGGGTGTGTGTATGTGAATATCATATATAATAAATAGTACAACTCAACAACCTTCTTGCTTTTTAGTAACTTTTTTAACTCCCTCACTTCTGAGTGCTCTTGCTTTCATTTTCTCCCATGCCACCAATTTTCTAGGTTTTCTCCCATTTGTCTTGTTGCTCTAGCTAGCTTTTCTCTGTCCAAGGTCCCTTCTTTTCCTTCTACAGGCTGATGTCCAGGATTTCGTTAGCTGCCATATGTTCAAATAGCACCCCTATGATAACATAATAAAAAATCAATACATTTTTGTCCTGACCAACGACCATATGACCAAATGACTATCTAGACATACTCAATTAACAGGGTGGCATGTTGGAAAGAGTTCTGGACTTGGAGTCAGGAAGAACTGATTTCAAAATCTGCCTCAGAAACTTAAAAGCTGTGGAGTCCTGAGCATGTCACCGATCCTCTCCATGACTCAGTTTCTTCATATGTACAACGAGGGGATTTGATTCATCAACCTTGAATGTCCCTTCTAGCAACTGTTATAATTTAATAGATCAGGAATTTCAACCAAGCTGTCTGGAGAAACATAAACAAACAATCAAAAATGAAAATAAAAATGGATAAAAAAGGAAACAACAACATGTTGAAGCAAGCAAACAAACAAATATCTCTAATGAGTTTATGAGTTCGAAGTGGCTTAACATGTAAAGTCATCAAGGAAATAACAAATGACTTAAAAAAAAAACAAAGAAAAACAGTAGTTATCGAGAGTTCAACATCCTTCAACAAGTTTTGGATTAAATTTAACAGATATCCAAAGAAGAGGGAAAACATGGATTTGAACAAAAGTGAACAAAATTCAGGAGGTATTAAAGCTAAAAGACTTAGAAATCTTGAAAGATAACTGCAAAAGGATATATATGAAGATATGAAACACATAAAAGATTCATAAAATTTTATCTAAAAACAAAAGAGAGGGAATGTTTCCTTTTGGTAACTGCATTGCAAGGGTACCACCATACCCGAGGGAGAGGAGGAGGGTAATGAATGCTTCTTGATTGATTGACATTTAGATATCCATGGAAAGGAAACAAATATCTGTTTTCCATTAGGTATTTCATTGGTGCCAGGGCGTTCCCTCAGAGGTTATATCCAACTTCTCTCCTCTCTCTGTAGAATTGCTCCTGGTTATTTGCACATTGTCTCCTCCACTTGAGTGAAAGCTCCTTGAAGGAAGCGATTGGATTTTTGTTACTATTTTCCCCCCCAAATCCATGTAAAAAAAACCAACCAAAAAATCAATTTTAACGTTTAAATTTTTTTTTTGACTTTCAAATTTTCTGGAATTTTGCACCATACTCAACGAGAAGGGAAGAAAATCTATGTAGGTTGTACCTGTGCAGTCATAAAAAACATTTTCTTCTTACATTAGGGGTACTTGGTTTTGATGACCTTTGAATTACAGACCTCATGGCCCACCTTACCTGGCTCTCCTACAATTGGAAGAAGACGAGAACTCCTTCCCTTTCCAGAATCATCCCAGCATTGTCCCACCCCCTCACTCCTCCTGAAGGTGGGAATTCAGTGGGTTCACAGGTGAACCAAGGGAGTATTTAAGGCGAGGAACTGAAGGAGCTGGGTAGCTCATTCAGCGCTAGTGACTCTAGTGACTAGCTTGGAAACTGCCCCTACTGCAGGACTCCCGACACTCTAGCCATGAATCCCAAAGAGTCTCGCCTGAACATGTGCAAGCTTGGCGTTCTCGACAGTGAAAATTACATGGAAGATGGGACCCAGGCCCAGGGCCCTGAACTATGGACAAGAGCAGCTACCCCAGCCAGGGAATTGGAGCAGTCGGAATCGTCGGGGTCCGAGTCCGAGTCCGAGTCCGAGTCCGAGTCCGAGTCCCAGTCCCAGTCCCAGTCCCAGTCCCAGTCCGATTACGAGTCGCAGGAGTATGCGTCCGAGTCTGGATCTCAGGCGATGCTGCAAGCAGAGAAAGAGGAGTGTGAGGACGACGAGGACGGAAAGGACAAGGAGAAACAGGAGGACGAGGAGGAGAAGGAGGAGGACAAGGGGGAGGAAGACGACGACGACGACGACGAGGAGGAGGAGGACGAGGACGAGGAGAAGGGTTTCCGTCCAAGGAAGAAGCCAAATCACCAGGGCTTCATCTTAGATGAAGCTGAGGTGGATGAAGACTATGAAGAGGAAGAAGAAGAGTGGGAGGAAGGAGCAGAGCAGGTTCTGGCCCCAGGGGAGCTGGACGGCTCTGGCGAGGATGATGCCTACAGGAGGGAAGATTACTCCCTGTCCCGGCGCCTCCTGAACGCCTGGAGGGATGAGGGAGAGGAGGAGCTGGCCCGCTATTACCAGCAGAAATACGCCTCTGAATCGGGCTGGCAAGGTCTGGGCAGAGGCGCCGAGCAGCTCGAAGAGGGCGTGAGACAGCAGTCGCTGCTCCCTGGAATCCGGGGTCCCAGACTGTGGCTGGTGAAGTGCAAGGTCGGGCAGGAAAGAGCTGCCGCTTTGACCCTCATGAGGAAGTTCCTGGCGTTGCAGTTCACAGACAGCCCGCTGCAGATCAAGTCCGTGGTGGCTCGGGAATACCTCAAGGGCTACATCTATGTGGAGGCCCACAGGCTCAGCCACGTGGTGGAGGCCATCGACGGCGTGGCCAGCCTGCGCCCGGGCTGCCAGAGCCAGAAGATGGTGCCCATTGAGGAGATGACGGACGTGCTCAAGGTGCTGGCCAGGGAGACCGCCAGGCTGCAGCCCAAGAGCTGGGTGCGCTTCAGGGCGGGCCTCTACAAGGACGACCTCGCTCAGGTGGCTTCCAGAAACCCCGGCGAAACAACGGTCTTGCTCAAGGTGATTCCTCGCATCGACTACAGCCTGGTCCCAGACCCCAGCGAGCAGAACGACAGGGTCGCCAAGAGGAAGAGGTTCAGCAGACCCCCGCAGAAACTCTTTGATGCCCAGAAGATTCGATCCCTCGGAGGAAACGTTGGCAGAGATGGAGATTTTCTCGTCTTCAAGGGCAACCGCTACAGCTCCCAAGGCTTCCTCTTCAAGAACTTCGGCCTCTCCACCCTCATCAGAGAGGGCGTGAAGCCCACGCTCTCCGAGCTGCAGAAGTTTGAGGGGCTGTCCGACGCCCTGCAGGACGTCCAGGTCCTGGTGGAGGACGGCCCAGAGGCCGAGCACAGCTTCCAGGCAGGGGACAAAGTGCAAGTGACGGACGGTGAGCTCATCAACCTCCGGGGCCGGGTGGTAAGCGTGCACGGCCCCACAGTCACCCTGCTGCCCAACCACGAGCAGCTCACCGACCCGCTGGAGCTATCCGCCCGGGAGCTGCAGAAGACCTTTGACTCGGGAGACCACGTCAAAGTGATCCGGGGCCGCTTCCTCGGCACCTCGGGCTTCGTCCTGAGAGTGGAGGACAACTTTGTCCTCCTCCTCTCCGACCTCACCAGGGAAGAGCTCAAGGTATTTCCCAGACACCTGCAGCTCTGCCCGGACACATCACCCCCGGTGGACGTTTGGGGCCAGCACCACTGGGCCCAGCTGGTGCAGTTGCAGCCCGGCGTGGTGGGCCTCATCGTCGGCCTAGACACAGACACCTTGCAGGTGCTGACCATGCACGAGCAGGTGGTCACGGTGCGCCGCCAAGCAGTCACCGCCAAGAAGTCCAACCACCTGGCAGTGGCCCTGGACGGCCAACAGAACAGCATTCGCGTCAGGGACTCGGTCAGGGTGGTTGACGGCCCGCACTCTGGCCTCGAGGCCAAGATCCTCCACCTCTTCAGGGGGGTTGCTTTTCTCCACTCCAAGAAGCTCACAGACAATGGCGGCCTATTCGTCTGCAAGTCCCGACACCTCCTGCTCTCCGGGGCTTCCCCGTCGACCTGGGGCAGCGGCCACTTGGGAAAGGACTCCAGCCTCAGCCCTCACCTCTGCAGTCCCAGGCACCCTGGCTCCGGAGGCCAAAGGCAGCGCTTATCAGAGAGTGCACATGGTGGGAGACTGAGCTGGGGCCAGGGCCAGGGCCAGGGCCAGGGCCAGGGCCAGGGCCAGGGCTCGGGCTCCGACAGGGGACTGCACGATGGCCGCCGAGACAAGGGCCTCATCGGACAGTCTGTACGCATCTTCCAGGGGCCATACAAGGGCTACATTGGGATCGTGAAGGACGTGAAGGACCAAGTTGCCCGAGTGGAACTCCACTCCACCTGCCAGACGATTTCTGTGCAGCAACAGAGACTCGTCCCCCTTGGCACCGGACGCCCTGGACCCCTGACTTCTACTCCCGCCTCTAACCCCAGTTGTGGCTCCCAGACGCCCATCTATGGCTCAGGCTCCTTTACCCCCCTGGACGGCTCCCTGACCCCCATGTACCAGGGCAGTTATACTCCAGGCCACTCGGGTGCTTGGGACCCCAGCGAATACAACACACCCTCCAGGCCATAGGCTGAGCAGGAAGACGCCTGGCACTATGGTCCAACCGACAGGCGGGGCCCCCCTCCCCCGGCCCCCATTCCCTTTCCCACCCATGTCGGGGTAGAACTCGCTTGATGACTTTTGGCGGTTCATGTTCTTCGGTTTTAGTCTCACCTTAAACACCAAATCCGTGGGCGGGGGGGCGGGGGGGGGTTCTTAAATGCATCCTAGAACAGTCCTAATTGAACAGAAAACGATCTCCTGATTCAACCAAATTTGCTCTTCTTTTGAAGGACGTGTAATAAACGCAACATAACATTTTCAAACTGCCCTCCTTGTCGGTGATTTCCTTTTGCTCTTTTCCTCCATACTCTTTTGAGAAGGACTGGTACCTTTCAGGGAGAAACCCTACACTGACCCTAAGCTTTCTTGGCCTCTTCCCTTCAGCTCGACACACACTACAACCCTCAGACACCTAGAATCTCACCCTCACCCTTTTCCCTCCCCCACCAGGTGCAGTAAGGATCACACAGGTTGCCCCTCCCCTAGGCTCCACCCCACCCAGCCTGGGCCTCCAGAATAGTCACCAGCCCTCACTCGGGCCCTGTTTGCTCTCACAAAACCTCCATTCCCCAACCAGTTTCCTAAGGATGGCCCTATCTATGGCAAACTAATTTATTTCGTCATTCAGTTACTGCGTGTCTTTTCCTTTCTTTTTTTTCTTTCTTTCTTCCTTCCTTCCTTCCTTCCTTGCTTGCTTTCCTTCCTTCTTTCTTTCTTTTTGTTGTTGTCTGCCCCTAACAAGCCCCAGATCAAAGGAACGTTTTCATATACCTCAGAGAAGAGGACGTGTATACCTCTATGTGTATACATGGACCTCAGTAGATGGTCAGGTTCTTGAGGGCAGGTACTGCCATTTTCCTTTTTGTATCTGCTGCATTTAGCACAGTGCTTGGCACTAAGTAGGAGCTAACGAACGCTAATCTTATGGTGCTGCCTTGCAATTGCCTCTACGATCTGTCTCTCTTCCCAATTTTTTAGGGTGCGGACTTTGATCTTAAAGTCATGTATCCGTTTAGAATATAGTCTGGAAAATGGCATTCCTCTAAGCCTAATCCCTATGGGGCATCATGATGGCAGTGAAGGGGAAAGTGAGCAGAGTAGCCAGGGGCAAATGAAGAGAGAACGGGGATTCTGAGCAGTGCCTGACTAAGATCAAATCGGGCGTTTTTGGCTACCTGAATTGAGTTGGGAAACCGAATTGAAAAAGCACCTGCACAGACAGAATGAATGCATATGGCACAAGAAGGGAAGCGGTTGAGTGAGGCAAAATGCTTTAAAATCGACATTTTTTTCCACCCTGATAATGGCTTGATATAGAAGATATAAAACACACACGTGTGTACGCATACAATACATATATGCATCACACACCTTACATATACACTACACAAAACAAGTGTGATACACATCGCACGGCACATGCAACCTATACGTGCAGCACACACGTGTGTGTTACACACACATTTATGAGCCATTCCCCAAAAGATAAGTGGTCTAAGGATATCAGCAAAGAGTTCTCAAAAGAACTGCGAGGGACTTCATAACCACAAGAACAAAAACTGTTCCAAACAAACAATAGTAAGAGAAATGCAAATCAAAATTTCACACCGTGAGAACTGACAGTGATGACCCCCACCCCCCACCCCGTGGCCATTGTCTTGGAGGGGTTGTGGAAGGATAGGCATATTAATATAATCTTGGTGGAATAGTAAAATCTAACAAGTTTCTTGGAAAGCAATTTGTACAGACCTTTTGTGATCCCATTTGCGGTTTTCTTGGTAGAGATACTGGAGCAGTTTGCCATTTCCTTCTCCATCTCATTGACAGATGAAGAAACTGAGGCAAAAAGGGTTACGTGACTATGCCAGGGCTATACTGTTAGTAAGTATCTCAGGTCAGATTTGAACTCAGGTCTTCCTGACTCCAGGCCTGGCACTCCGTTCTCTATACTACCGCATCGGCCTGCAAAGCCAATTGGAACTATGCGAATCAAGTGATAAACTTAGTCTTTGTACCAGAGACTCCTTTACTGTGCTCCTGGTCCAAGAAAGCCACAGATAAGAGGGAAGTCCAAAGATACTCAAACTGAGGGAAAGAAACATTTTATTTGTTGTGTTAATGAAGACTTAGAAACAAAGAAGCTGCCCATCTACTGGGGACTGGCTAAACCCATTGTGGCCCACCAATGTTATGGATTATTACTGTGAAGTCCGAAATACTGTGTGCGACGAATAGAGAGAAACTGCAGGAAGAGAAACAGAATCAGGACAATAATAGACACAGAACCTGAAAAATCAACCGTGAATGTAGCAAAATTAGGAAGATCCGGCAAACTTGATTGGAGATGAGAGGAGAGCTCCAGCTCAGCCCTTGGAGGAGGTGGAGGTCCACAGGGCTTACCTACATGCACAGGTTTCCAACTTTTTCAAACTATCCGTGACTTGTGTTGACTTTTTCCCCCTTAAAAATACGAAACTTGTTCTATGGGATCTCTCTGGGGATGGTAGTGGGGAGGGAAGCTGGGGATCACTGTCATGATATGAGAAACAGAAGACATCCATAAAAAACTTATTGTTAAAAAGGACAGGGATTGTTTGCTTTTGGTCTCTGTTTCCCCAGGGTCTAGCAGAGTACCTGGAACAGATTAGGTGCCTAATAAATGCTCGCGTCAATTGACTGGCCTTTGGGTAGCCATTGAAGGAAAACAAGGAACTGTTTTCCTGTTGGTCATTTCGTTGGTGCCAGGGCCTACCCTGGAGATTATGTCCGACTTCTCCCTTCTCTCTCTGTTGTTTGCTACGTGATTGTTTGCATGTTTTCTCCTCTCCTCCCTTGGAGTGATAGTTCCTCGAGGGCAGCGACTTGGGTTTTTCTTCACAATTGTTTTTTTTTTTTTTTTTGGCAATGGAATGTAAAAACACTTTTACCTTTTTTTTGTTTGTTTGTTTGTTTTGAAATCTTGAATCCCAAATTCTCCCTGTTTCCCCGCGTTAAGAAGATGTGCAATTTCATATAGGTGATACCTGTAGAGTCATGCAAAGCATTTCTCCCTTAGTTTAGAGGGACTTGGTTTTGATGACCATTAAAGTAGAGACCTCATGCCCCACCTTCTCTGGCTCTCCTACAATCGGAAGAGGACAAAGAACTCCTTCCCTTTCCAGAATCATCCCCGCCCCGCCCCTCACTCCTCCTGAAGGTGGGAATTCAGTGGGTTCACAGGTGAACCAAGGGAGTATTTAAGGCGAGGAACTGAAGGAGCTGGGTAGCTCATTCAGCGCTAGTGACTCTAGTGACTAGCTTGGAAACTGCCCCTACTGCAGGACTCCCGACACTCTAGCCATGAATCCCAGAGAGTCTCGCCTGAACATGTGCAAGCTTGGCGTTCTCGACAGTGAAAATTACATGGAAGATGGGACCCAGGCCCAGGGCCCTGAACTATGGACAAGAGCAGCTACCCCAGCCAGGGACTTGGAGCAGTCGGAATCGTCGGGGTCCGAGTCCGAGTCCGAGTCCGAGTCCCAGTCCCAGTCCCAGTCCCAGTCCCAGTCCCAGTCCCAGTCCGATTACGAGTCGCAGGAGTATGCGTCCGAGTCTGGATCTCAGGCGATGCTGCAAGCAGAGAAAGAGGAGTGTGAGGACGACGAGGACGGAAAGGAACAGGAGAAACAGGAGGACGAGGAGGAGAAGGAGGAGGACAAGGGGGAGGAAGACGACGACGACGACGACGACGAGGAGGAGGACGAGGACGAGGAGAAGGGTTTCCGTCCGAGGAAGAAGCCAAATCACCAGGGCTTCATCTTAGATGAAGCTGAGGTGGATGAAGACTATGAAGAGGAAGAAGAAGAGTGGGAGGAAGGAGCAGAGCAGGTTCTGGCCCCAGGGGAGCTGGACGGCTCTGGCGAGGATGATGCCTACAGGAGGGAAGATTACTCCCTGTCCCGGCGCCTCCTGAACGCCTGGAGGGATGAGGGAGAGGAGGAGCTGGCCCGCTATTACCAGCAGAAATACGCCTCTGAATCGGGCTGGCAAGGTCTGGGCAGAGGCGCCGAGCAGCTCGAAGAGGGCGTGAGACAGCAGTCGCTGCTCCCTGGAATCCGGGGTCCCAGACTGTGGCTGGTGAAGTGCAAGGTCGGGCAGGACAGAGCTGCCGCTTTGACCCTCATGAGGAAGTTCCTGGCGTTGCAGTTCACAGACAGCCCGCTGCAGATCACGTCCGTGGTGGCTCGGGAATACCTCAAGGGCTACATCTATGTGGAGGCCCACAGGCTCAGCCACGTGGTGGAGGCCATCGACGGCGTGGCCAGCCTGCGCCCGGGCTGCCAGAGCCAGAAGATGGTGCCCATTGAGGAGATGACGGACGTGCTCAAGGTGCTGGCCAGGGAGACCGCCAGGCTGCAGCCCAAGAGCTGGGTGCGCTTCAGGGCGGGCCTCTACAAGGACGACCTCGCTCAGGTGGCTTCCAGAAACCCCGGCGAAACAACGGTCTTGCTCAAGGTGATTCCTCGCATCGACTACAGCCTGGTCCCAGACCCCAGCGAGCAGAACGACAGGGTCGCCAAGAGGAAGAGGTTCAGCAGACCCCCGCAGAAACTCTTTGATGCCCAGAAGATTCGATCCCTCGGAGGAAACGTTGGCAGAGATGGAGATTTTCTCGTCTTCAAGGGCAACCGCTACAGCTCCCAAGGCTTCCTCTTCAAGAACTTCGGCCTCTCCACCCTCATCAGAGAGGGCGTGAAGCCCACGCTCTCCGAGCTGCAGAAGTTTGAGGGGCTGTCCGACGCCCTGCAGGACGTCCAGGTCCTGGTGGAGGACGGCCCAGAGGCCGAGCACAGCTTCCAGGCAGGGGACAAAGTGCAAGTGACGGACGGTGAGCTCATCAACCTCCGGGGCCGGGTGGTAAGCGTGCACGGCCCCACAGTCACCCTGCTGCCCAACCACGAGCAGCTCACCGACCCGCTGGAGCTATCCGCCCGGGAGCTGCAGAAGACCTTTGACTCGGGAGACCACGTCAAAGTGATCCGGGGCCGCTTCCTCGGCACCACGGGCTTCGTCCTGAGAGTGGAGGACAACTTTGTCCTCCTCCTCTCCGACCTCACCAGGGAAGAGCTCAAGGTATTTCCCAGACACCTGCAGCTCTGCCCGGACACATCACCCCCGGTGGACGTTTGGGGCCAGCACCACTGGGCCCAGCTGGTGCAGTTGCAGCCCGGCGTGGTGGGCCTCATCGTCGGCCTAGACACAGACACCTTGCAGGTGCTGACCATGCACGAGCAGGTGGTCACGGTGCGCCGCCAAGCAGTCACCGCCAAGAAGTCCAACCACCTGGCAGTGGCCCTGGACGGCCAACAGAACAGCAGTCGCGTCAGGGACTCGGTCAGGGTGGTTGACGGCCCGCACTCTGGCCTCGAGGCCAAGATCCTCCACCTCTTCAGGGGGGTTGCTTTTCTCCACTCCAAGAAGCTCACAGACAATGGCGGCCTATTCGTCTGCAAGTCCCGACACCTCCTGCTCTCCGGGGCTTCCCAGTCGACCTGGGGCCGCGGCCACTTGGGAAAGGACTCCAGCCTCAGCCCTCACCTCTGCAGTCCCAGGCACCCTGGCTCCGGAGGCCAAAGGCAGCGCTTATCAGAGAGTGCACCTGGTGGGAGACTGAGCTGGGGCCAGGGCCAGGGCCAGGGCCAGGGCCAGGGCCAGGGCCAGGGCCAGGGCTCGGGCTCCGACAGGGGACTGCACGATGGCCGCCGAGACAAGGGCCTCATCGGACAGTCTGTACGCATCTTCCAGGGGCCATACAAGGGCTACATTGGGATCGTGAAGGACGTGAAGGACCAAGTTGCCCGAGTGGAACTCCACTCCACCTGCCAGACGATTTCTGTGCAGCAACAGAGACTCGTCCCCCTTGGCACCGGACGCCCTGGACCCCTGACTTCTACTCCCGCCTCTAACCCCAGTTGTGGCTCCCAGACGCCCATCTATGGCTCAGGCTCCTTTACCCCCCTGGACGGCTCCCTGACCCCCATGTACCAGGGCAGTTATACTCCAGGCCACTCGGGTGCTTGGGACCCCAGCGAATACAACACACCCTCCAGGCCATAGGCTGAGCAGGAAGACGCCTGGCACTATGGTCCAACCGACAGGCGGGGCCCCCCTCCCCCGGCCCCCATTCCCTTTCCCACCCATGTCGGGGTAGAACTCGCTTGATGACTTTTGGCGGTTCATGTTCTTCGGTTTTAGTCTCACCTTAAACACCAAATCCGTGGGCGGGGGGGCGGGGGGGGGTTCTTAAATGCATCCTAGAACAGTCCTAATTGAACAGAAAACGATCTCCTGATTCAACCAAATTTGCTCTTCTTTTGAAGGACGTGTAATAAACGCAACATAACATTTTCAAACTGCCCTCCTTGTCGGTGATTTCCTTTTGCTCTTTTCCTCCATACTCTTTTGAGAAGGACTGGTACCTTTCAGGGAGAAACCCTACACTGACCCTAAGCTTTCTTGGCCTCTTCCCTTCAGCTCGACACACACTACAACCCTCAGACACCTAGAATCTCACCCTCACCCTTTTCCCTCCCCCACCAGGTGCAGTAAGGATCACACAGGTTGCCCCTCCCCTAGGCTCCACCCCACCCAGCCTGGGCCTCCAGAATAGTCACCAGCCCTCACTCGGGCCCTGTTTGCTCTCACAAAACCTCCATTCCCCAACCAGTTTCCTAAGGATGGCCCTATCTCTGGCAAACTAATTTATTTCGTCATTCAGTTACTGCGTGTCTTTTCCTTTCTTTTTTTTCTTTCTTTCTTCCTTCCTTCCTTCCTTGCTTGCTTTCCTTCCTTCTTTCTTTCTTTTTGTTGTTGTCTGCCCCTAACAAGCCCCAGATCAAAGGAACGTTTTCATATACCTCAGAGAAGAGGACGTGTATACCTCTATGTGTATACATGGACCTCAGTAGATGGTCAGGTTCTTGAGGGCAGGTACTGCCATTTTCCTTTTTGTATCTGCTGCATTTAGCACAGTGCTTGGCACTAAGTAGGAGCTAACGAACGCTAATCTTATGGTGCTGCCTTGCAATTGCCTCTACGATCTGTCTCTCTTCCCAATTTTTTAGGGTGCGGACTTTGATCTTAAAGTCATGTATCCGTTTAGAATATAGTCTGGAAAATGGCATTCCTCTAAGCCTAATCCCTATGGGGCATCATGATGGCAGTGAAGGGGAAAGTGAGCAGAGTAGCCAGGGGCAAATGAAGAGAGAACGGGGATTCTGAGCAGTGCCTGACTAAGATCAAATCGGGCGTTTTTGGCTACCTGAATTGAGTTGGGAAACCGAATTGAAAAAGCACCTGCACAGACAGAATGAATGCATATGGCACAAGAAGGGAAGCGGTTGAGTGAGGCAAAATGCTTTAAAATCGACATTTTTTTCCACCCTGATAATGGCTTGATATAGAAGATATAAAACACACACGTGTGTACGCATACAATACATATATGCATCACACACCTTACATATACACTACACAAAACAAGTGTGATACACATCGCACGGCACATGCAACCTATACGTGCAGCACACACGTGTGTGTTACACACACATTTATGAGCCATTCCCCAAAAGATAAGTGGTCTAAGGATATCAGCAAAGAGTTCTCAAAAGAACTGCGAGGGACTTCATAACCACAAGAACAAAAACTGTTCCAAACAAACAATAGTAAGAGAAATGCAAATCAAAATTTCACACCGTGAGAACTGACAGTGATGACCCCCACCCCCCACCCCGTGGCCATTGTCTTGGAGGGGTTGTGGAAGGATAGGCATATTAATATAATCTTGGTGGAATAGTAAAATCTAACAAGTTTCTTGGAAAGCAATTTGTACAGACCTTTTGTGATCCCATTTGCGGTTTTCTTGGTAGAGATACTGGAGCAGTTTGCCATTTCCTTCTCCATCTCATTGACAGATGAAGAAACTGAGGCAAAAAGGGTTACGTGACTATGCCAGGGCTATACTGTTAGTAAGTATCTCAGGTCAGATTTGAACTCAGGTCTTCCTGACTCCAGGCCTGGCACTCCGTTCTCTATACTACCGCATCGGCCTGCAAAGCCAATTGGAACTATGCGAATCAAGTGATAAACTTAGTCTTTGTACCAGAGACTCCTTTACTGTGCTCCTGGTCCAAGAAAGCCACAGATAAGAGGGAAGTCCAAAGATACTCAAACTGAGGGAAAGAAACATTTTATTTGTTGTGTTAATGAAGACTTAGAAACAAAGAAGCTGCCCATCTACTGGGGACTGGCTAAACCCATTGTGGCCCACCAATGTTATGGATTATTACTGTGAAGTCCGAAATACTGTGTGCGACGAATAGAGAGAAACTGCAGGAAGAGAAACAGAATCAGGACAATAATAGACACAGAACCTGAAAAATCAACCGTGAATGTAGCAAAATTAGGAAGATCCGGCAAACTTGATTGGAGATGAGAGGAGAGCTCCAGCTCAGCCCTTGGAGGAGGTGGAGGTCCACAGGGCTTACCTACATGCACAGGTTTCCAACTTTTTCAAACTATCCGTGACTTGTGTTGACTTTTTCCCCCTTAAAAATACGAAACTTGTTCTATGGGATCTCTCTGGGGATGGTAGTGGGGAGGGAAGCTGGGGATCACTGTCATGATATGAGAAACAGAAGACATCCATAAAAAACTTATTGTTAAAAAGGACAGGGATTGTTTGCTTTTGGTCTCTGTTTCCCCAGGGTCTAGCAGAGTACCTGGAACAGATTAGGTGCCTAATAAATGCTCTCGTCAATTGACTGGCCTTTGGGTAGCCATTGAAGGAAAACAAGGAACTGTTTTCCTGTTGGTCATTTCGTTGGTGCCAGGGCCTACCCTGGAGATTATGTCCAACTTCTCCTTCTCTCTTGTTGTTTGCTACGTGATTGTTTGCATGTTTTCCTCCTCCTTGGAGTGATAGTTCCTCAGGGCAGCTATTTGCTGTTCCTCCATTGTTTTTTTTTTTTGCATGGAATGTAAAAGCACTTCTACCTTTTTTTTGCTTGTTTGTTTGTTTTGAATTCTTGAATTTGCAGTTTCTCCTCTAATCTTTCTGTGGCTTAAGAAGATGTGCAATTTCATATAGGTGATACCTGTAGAGTCATGCAAAGCATTTCTCCCTTAGTTTAGAGGGACTTGGTTTTGATGACCATTAAAGTAGAGACCTCATGCCCCACCTTCTCTGGCTCTCCTACACTCGGAAGAGGACAAAGAACTCCTTCCCTTTCCAGAATCATCCCCGCCCCGCCCCTCACTCCTCCTGAAGGTGGGAATTCAGTGGGTTCACAGGTGAACCAAGGGAGTATTTAAGGCGAGGAACTGAAGGAGCTGGGTAGCTCATTCAGCGCTAGTGACTCTAGTGACTAGCTTGGAAACTGCCCCTACTGCAGGACTCCCGACACTCTAGCCATGAATCCCAGAGAGTCTCGCCTGAACATGTGCAAGCTTGGCGTTCTCGACAGTGAAAATTACATGGAAGATGGGACCCAGGCCCAGGGCCCTGAACTATGGACAAGAGCAGCTACCCCAGCCAGGGAATTGGAGCAGTCGGAATCGTCGGGGTCCGAGTCCGAGTCCGAGTCCGAGTCCGAGTCCGAGTCCCAGTCCCAGTCCCAGTCCCAGTCCCAGTCCCAGTCCCAGTCCGATTACGAGTCGCAGGAGTATGCGTCCGAGTCTGGATCTCAGGCGATGCTGCAAGCAGAGAAAGAGGAGTGTGAGGACGACGAGGACGGAAAGGACAAGGAGAAACAGGAGGACGAGGAGGAGAAGGAGGAGGACAAGGGGGAGGAAGACGACGACGACGACGACGAGGAGGAGGAGGACGAGGACGAGGAGAGGAAGAAGCCAAATCACCAGGGCTTCATCTTAGATGAAGCTGAGGTGGATGAAGACTATGAAGAGGAAGAAGAAGAGTGGGAGGAAGGAGCAGAGCAGGTTCTGGCCCCAGGGGAGCTGGACGGCTCTGGCGAGGATGATGCCTACAGGAGGGAAGATTACTCCCTGTCCCGGCGCCTCCTGAACGCCTGGAGGGATGAGGGAGAGGAGGAGCTGGCCCGCTATTACCAGCAGAAATACGCCTCTGAATCGGGCTGGCAAGGTCTGGGCAGAGGCGCCGAGCAGCTCGAAGAGGGCGTGAGACAGCAGTCGCTGCTCCCTGGAATCCGGGGTCCCAGACTGTGGCTGGTGAAGTGCAAGGTCGGGCAGGAAAGAGCTGCCGCTTTGACCCTCATGAGGAAGTTCCTGGCGTTGCAGTTCACAGACAGCCCGCTGCAGATCAAGTCCGTGGTGGCTCGGGAATACCTCAAGGGCTACATCTATGTGGAGGCCCACAGGCTCAGCCACGTGGTGGAGGCCATCGACGGCGTGGCCAGCCTGCGCCCGGGCTGCCAGAGCCAGAAGATGGTGCCCATTGAGGAGATGACGGACGTGCTCAAGGTGCTGGCCAGGGAGACCGCCAGGCTGCAGCCCAAGAGCTGGGTGCGCTTCAGGGCGGGCCTCTACAAGGACGACCTCGCTCAGGTGGCTTCCAGAAACCCCGGCGAAACAACGGTCTTGCTCAAGGTGATTCCTCGCATCGACTACAGCCTGGTCCCAGACCCCAGCGAGCAGAACGACAGGGTCGCCAAGAGGAAGAGGTTCAGCAGACCCCCGCAGAAACTCTTTGATGCCCAGAAGATTCGATCCCTCGGAGGAAACGTTGGCAGAGATGGAGATTTTCTCGTCTTCAAGGGCAACCGCTACAGCTCCCAAGGCTTCCTCTTCAAGAACTTCGGCCTCTCCACCCTCATCAGAGAGGGCGTGAAGCCCACGCTCTCCGAGCTGCAGAAGTTTGAGGGGCTGTCCGACGCCCTGCAGGACGTCCAGGTCCTGGTGGAGGACGGCCCAGAGGCCGAGCACAGCTTCCAGGCAGGGGACAAAGTGCAAGTGACGGACGGTGAGCTCATCAACCTCCGGGGCCGGGTGGTAAGCGTGCACGGCCCCACAGTCACCCTGCTGCCCAACCACGAGCAGCTCACCGACCCGCTGGAGCTATCCGCCCGGGAGCTGCAGAAGACCTTTGACTCGGGAGACCACGTCAAAGTGATCCGGGGCCGCTTCCTCGGCACCACGGGCTTCGTCCTGAGAGTGGAGGACAACTTTGTCCTCCTCCTCTCCGACCTCACCAGGGAAGAGCTCAAGGTATTTCCCAGACACCTGCAGCTCTGCCCGGACACATCACCCCCGGTGGACGTTTGGGGCCAGCACCACTGGGCCCAGCTGGTGCAGTTGCAGCCCGGCGTGGTGGGCCTCATCGTCGGCCTAGACACAGACACCTTGCAGGTGCTGACCATGCACGAGCAGGTGGTCACGGTGCGCCGCCAAGCAGTCACCGCCAAGAAGTCCAACCACCTGGCAGTGGCCCTGGACGGCCAACAGAACAGCATTCGCGTCAGGGACTCGGTCAGGGTGGTTGACGGCCCGCACTCTGGCCTCGAGGCCAAGATCCTCCACCTCTTCAGGGGGGTTGCTTTTCTCCACTCCAAGAAGCTCACAGACAATGGCGGCCTATTCGTCTGCAAGTCCCGACACCTCCTGCTCTCCGGGGCTTCCCAGTCGACCTGGGGCAGCGGCCACTTGGGAAAGGACTCCAGCCTCAGCCCTCACCTCTGCAGTCCCAGGCACCCTGGCTCCGGAGGCCAAAGGCAGCGCTTATCAGAGAGTGCACATGGTGGGAGACTGAGCTGGGGCCAGGGCCAGGGCCAGGGCCAGGGCCAGGGCCAGGGCCAGGGCTCGGGCTCCGACAGGGGACTGCACGATGGCCGCCGAGACAAGGGCCTCATCGGACAGTCTGTACGCATCTTCCAGGGGCCATACAAGGGCTACATTGGGATCGTGAAGGACGTGAAGGACCAAGTTGCCCGAGTGGAACTCCACTCCACCTGCCAGACGATTTCTGTGCAGCAACAGAGACTCGTCCCCCTTGGCACCGGACGCCCTGGACCCCTGACTTCTACTCCCGCCTCTAACCCCAGTTGTGGCTCCCAGACGCCCATCTATGGCTCAGGGTCCTTTACCCCCCTGGACGGCTCCCTGACCCCCATGTACCAGGGCAGTTATACTCCAGGCCACTCGGGTGCTTGGGACCCCAGCGAATACAACACACCCTCCAGGCCATAGGCTGAGCAGGAAGACGCCTGGCACTATGGTCCAACCGACAGGCGGGGCCCCCCTCCCCCGGCCCCCATTCCCTTTCCCACCCATGTCGGGGTAGAACTCGCTTGATGACTTTTGGCGGTTCATGTTCTTCGGTTTTAGTCTCACCTTAAACACCAAATCCGTGGGCGGGGGGGCGGGGGGGGGTTCTTAAATGCATCCTAGAACAGTCCTAATTGAACAGAAAACGATCTCCTGATTCAACCAAATTTGCTCTTCTTTTGAAGGACGTGTAATAAACGCAACATAACATTTTCAAACTGCCCTCCTTGTCGGTGATTTCCTTTTGCTCTTTTCCTCCATACTCTTTTGAGAAGGACTGGTACCTTTCAGGGAGAAACCCTACACTGACCCTAAGCTTTCTTGGCCTCTTCCCTTCAGCTCGACACACACTACAACCCTCAGACACCTAGAATCTCACCCTCACCCTTTTCCCTCCCCCACCAGGTGCAGTAAGGATCACACAGGTTGCCCCTCCCCTAGGCTCCACCCCACCCAGCCTGGGCCTCCAGAATAGTCACCAGCCCTCACTCGGGCCCTGTTTGCTCTCACAAAACCTCCATTCCCCAACCAGTTTCCTAAGGATGGCCCTATCTATGGCAAACTAATTTATTTCGTCATTCAGTTACTGCGTGTCTTTTCCTTTCTTTTTTTTCTTTCTTTCTTCCTTCCTTCCTTCCTTTTGCTTGCTTTCCTTCCTTCTTTCTTTCTTTTTGTTGTTGTCTGCCCCTAACAAGCCCCAGATCAAAGGAACGTTTTCATATACCTCAGAGAAGAGGACGTGTATACCTCTATGTGTATACATGGACCTCAGTAGATGGTCAGGTTCTTGAGGGCAGGTACTGCCATTTTCCTTTTTGTATCTGCTGCATTTAGCACAGTGCTTGGCACTAAGTAGGAGCTAACGAACGCTAATCTTATGGTGCTGCCTTGCAATTGCCTCTACGATCTGTCTCTCTTCCCAATTTTTTAGGGTGCGGACTTTGATCTTAAAGTCATGTATCCGTTTAGAATATAGTCTGGAAAATGGCATTCCTCTAAGCCTAATCCCTATGGGGCATCATGATGGCAGTGAAGGGGAAAGTGAGCAGAGTAGCCAGGGGCAAATGAAGAGAGAACGGGGATTCTGAGCAGTGCCTGACTAAGATCAAATCGGGCGTTTTTGGCTACCTGAATTGAGTTGGGAAACCGAATTGAAAAAGCACCTGCACAGACAGAATGAATGCATATGGCACAAGAAGGGAAGCGGTTGAGTGAGGCAAAATGCTTTAAAATCGACATTTTTTTCCACCCTGATAATGGCTTGATATAGAAGATATAAAACACACACGTGTGTACGCATACAATACATATATGCATCACACACCTTACATATACACTACACAAAACAAGTGTGATACACATCGCACGGCACATGCAACCTATACGTGCAGCACACACGTGTGTGTTACACACACATTTATGAGCCATTCCCCAAAAGATAAGTGGTCTAAGGATATCAGCAAAGAGTTCTCAAAAGAACTGCGAGGGACTTCATAACCACAAGAACAAAAACTGTTCCAAACAAACAATAGTAAGAGAAATGCAAATCAAAATTTCACACCGTGAGAACTGACAGTGATGACCCCCCCCCCCCACCCCGTGGCCATTGTCTTGGAGGGGTTGTGGAAGGATAGGCATATTAATATAATCTTGGTGGAATAGTAAAATCTAACAAGTTTCTTGGAAAGCAATTTGTACAGACCTTTTGTGATCCCATTTGCGGTTTTCTTGGTAGAGATACTGGAGCAGTTTGCCATTTCCTTCTCCATCTCATTGACAGATGAAGAAACTGAGGCAAAAAGGGTTACGTGACTATGCCAGGGCTATACTGTTAGTAAGTATCTCAGGTCAGATTTGAACTCAGGTCTTCCTGACTCCAGGCCTGGCACTCCGTTCTCTATACTACCGCATCGGCCTGCAAAGCCAATTGGAACTATGCGAATCAAGTGATAAACTTAGTCTTTGTACCAGAGACTCCTTTACTGTGCTCCTGGTCCAAGAAAGCCACAGATAAGAGGGAAGTCCAAAGATACTCAAACTGAGGGAAAGAAACATTTTATTTGTTGTGTTAATGAAGACTTAGAAACAAAGAAGCTGCCCATCTACTGGGGACTGGCTAAACCCATTGTGGCCCACCAATGTTATGGATTATTACTGTGAAGTCCGAAATACTGTGTGCGACGAATAGAGAGAAACTGCAGGAAGAGAAACAGAATCAGGACAATAATAGACACAGAACCTGAAAAATCAACCGTGAATGTAGCAAAATTAGGAAGATCCGGCAAACTTGATTGGAGATGAGAGGAGAGCTCCAGCTCAGCCCTTGGAGGAGGTGGAGGTCCACAGGGCTTACCTACATGCACAGGTTTCCAACTTTTTCAAACTATCCGTGACTTGTGTTGACTTTTTCCCCCTTAAAAATACGAAACTTGTTCTATGGGATCTCTCTGGGGATGGTAGTGGGGAGGGAAGCTGGGGATCACTGTCATGATATGAGAAACAGAAGACATCCATAAAAAACTTATTGTTAAAAAGGACAGGGATTGTTTGCTTTTGGTCTCTGTTTCCCCAGGGTCTAGCAGAGTACCTGGAACAGATTAGGTGCCTAATAAATGCTCGCGTCAATTGACTGGCCTTTGGGTAGCCATTGAAGGAAAACAAGGAACTGTTTTCCTGTTGGTCATTTCGTTGGTGCCAGGGCCTACCCTGGAGATTATGTCCGACTTCTCCCTTCTCTCTCTGTTGTTTGCTACGTGATTGTTTGCATGTTTTCTCCTCTCCTCCCTTGGAGTGATAGTTCCTCGAGGGCAGCGACTTGGGTTTTTCTTCACAATTGTTTTTTTTTTTTTGGCAATGGAATGTAAAAACACTTTTACCTTTTTTTTTGTTTGTTTGTTTGTTTTGAAATCTTGAATCCCAAATTCTACCTGTTTCCCCGCGTTAAGAAGATGTGCAATTTCATATAGGTGATACCTGTAGAGTCATGCAAAGCATTTCTCCCTTAGTTTAGAGGGACTTGGTTTTGATGACCATTAAAGTAGAGACCTCATGCCCCACCTTCTCTGGCTCTCCTACAATCGGAAGAGGACTAAGAACTCCTTCCCTTTCCAGAATCATCCCCGCCCCGCCCCTCACTCCTCCTGAAGGTGGGAATTCAGTGGGTTCACAGGTGAACCAAGGGAGTATTTAAG